>CAOJBK011482807.1:0-19428 GCA_948294925.1 Codiaeum variegatum | reverse complement strand
TTCTCATATCCTTGAATCTATTCAGATAGATAAATATCTTGTTCCTATTGTAAATCCTTATCATGTTTTTAAGAAATCTATTCAGAATTTTATTTCTAAACCTGCAATGACTGTAAAAGAATATATCCAGTCATCTTCTTTAACTCAATGCTCTTTACTTGCTTATACTCAATAACAATATGTTACTCTTGAAATCCCTTCTGATTTCATTGAACAATGGAAGCAGCAAGGTTACAGTCATCTCCATCTTGGCACTATAAGACTGGTCCTTTCTTATCATGGAAGAATGGGTCTTCCTGTAACAACAAGGATGTCTTTGCTAGATAGCCGTTATCTTCGTTATGAACATACGGTCATTGTCTCTATAGTTACTACACTCAACACTGGCAGTGTAGTTTTAACTTTCTTTCCCAATTTCAACATGAGTCTACATGATCCGCATCTTTCAATAGCTTTGAAGGTACAAATTCAACTCACAGGTGTTGATCAAATAGCTGACTCTTTGGCAGCTACTCTTCATCATCAGCTACTCTATCGCCTTCAATATCATGCTGTCGATCTCCAGCTCCCTGGTTTTCAGCCTTCTACAGATGCTTTGTTCATTCAAGCAGATTCTGGACAAATTCCTACTATTGTCCAAGCTCCTAAACAACTTGAGCAAGAAGAGCTGAAAAAATTAATTCCATTGGAATGGCTGACTAATTATGAACAGCTTCATCAGCAACAATATAAGCCAGTCTAAGCCACTGATCCTTCTTTTATAACGAAAAGTGACAGTACAATTAAAGTTGTATTTAAGCGAGCAGCAGAAACCTCTGATCCTGCAATTTTCCAAGCCTCTATGATTGAGCCAGTCAATCTCCCTAGAGAAAAAAAGATTCCTATTGTCTCTTTTCTCTCTTCAGGTTGCCATGTTTATACAGATAAGATCAATGGTCATTTCATCTGGGACCTTCTTGAAGCAAATATGTGTGATCCTGATTGCACATGTAAAGATGATACTGACATTGAACCATATCTCCCATGGAGAGATTATCCTCAACCTAGAATCATTCCTAAACGATTCTTTGGTTCTTGCTGGACTTTAAAAAAGAATGATCGTGATGATGATCATCCAGACCCTGAGGGTCTATGGGTAGGCATACCTATGAA
This sequence comes from Codiaeum variegatum, assembly GCA_948294925.1. Lineage (NCBI taxonomy): Eukaryota > Viridiplantae > Streptophyta > Magnoliopsida > Malpighiales > Euphorbiaceae > Codiaeum > Codiaeum variegatum. Next base: position 18,276 of record CAOJBK011482807.1, on the reverse strand, counting down.
GAAGTAATTTTCTGATCAAAATTTTGTTAAAGACAAATATGGTAAGCTTCAATTCAAATATGAGTTTTTGAAGACAACAATTCCTCAACAGGAGATATCTTTTCCAGATCCACTTCCTTATTACAAGGATGCTCTTCAAATTCTCAAAAATGAGGGATTGTCACAACTACAGTCAACTTCAACTTGTTCCAAAGAAGTATGCATACCAACACCATTAACAGTTCAATCTGTTTCAGAATGTATAATGTTTCAGCCTACTGATTTTCCTTCCTTGGAAACTGTTAACAACCGTAAGCCAGAGATCATTCCTACATAATTTTTACCTTTTGGTAAAATGAAGATTTCACAAGCAGAACAAGTACTCAACTGGCAAAGCAACAATGCTCTAGCTTAAAATTTTGTTCTTCACAGAATTAATGGAAAGCTTGATTTAGATTTATAGCATTCTAAGCATATCAATCAGAAGATGTCTGAATTCAAAAAATATGTTCTTAGTCTCTATAAGAATCTCTCTTTGAGATTTGAGCAACTAGATAGAGAACTAAGAAAGCCCAATCAACAAATCTTTTCAGAAGAATTCAGAGCTAAGGATAGAGAAATCAGGTCCATCAGGATGTAGCTTGATCAGATTGAAAGAGATATGTAACACTCTTCATCAATATTTGTGATTCCTACTTTCACATCTTCTCCATCACCTATTTCTCATCCCTTTCCTTATTTAACTTCTCCACTTGCAGCTTTTGCACCTATTCACCCTCCTCCTCCAACAAAATTTCCTTTTGGTTCATTTATTGAGTCTTATAAAGATTTTGAAAAACAATCAAAACCCATTTCATCTAAAGAACCAATTTCTTCTAAAGACAAAGAACCAATGAAACAATAGTTCATTGGTACTGATGTATCTTCTATTTCATCTTCAACTTCTTCACACTATCTTGTAGATATTTCCAGAATTCTTATGAATGAAGGAACCAATAAACCTAAAGTTGAAGAAACAGAAGATGGAAGCACCAGATCATCTTCTAAACCAACAAATGGCCCTTGGTTCACTTTTGATGATATTCCTCCATCTAAATGGCAAGATAGGCTTTCTCAATTCACAGCCTGGATTGATGTTCAAATGACATATGAAGGTGCTACAGTCAGAAATGTACTCACAGAATTCACTACCAGATTTACTGGTAGTCTAAGAGATTGGTTTCAATCTGCTTACATTTAAGCTACCTTGACCAATCTTCCTCATGCCTCTCGTGCTATTTCCTTTCTTCACAATCAATTCCTTGGTGATCCAAGCTTAATTCTTAGGCAGCAGAAGTAAGAATATTTAGACAGGCGTTGTTGTTCTCTCAAACTCAAAGATTTAGAACGGCATTACATTGCCATGTCTAAATTATATTATCTCATTGGTCCTAATGAAGGTGATGATACTATGAATTATACCTTCATTTCATCTCTTCCAAAAGAGCTTTAACCAGAGATAAACAGAACTATTACAGCAATTGGAAGATCAGTCACACAAATCACACTTAGAGAATTATAGCACTTCACTCTCACTAGTATTCAAAAACTATGTGATCAGAAAGACTTATTCAAATAATTCTCTAAGTAGAAAGCATTTATAGACCAAATGTACATAATCTAATTGTGATTGTTCTAGAAAAAAGAAGAAAGGTCATCATTTCCAGAAATATCCTTACAAGCATTCAAAAAGAAGATTCAAAAAATATAAATCTCCTTCAACTCATTTCAGATACTTCAAAAAGAAGAAGAACAGGAGTTTCAAATCTGATAGATGTTTTATTTGCAAACGCAAAGGACATTTTACCAAGAACTGTCCTCTTCAACCTCAAAAAGCTTCAAAAATGATTCAACAGGCTTCTCTTAGCCTTCATGTATCACCAGACTTTGAAGAAGATTTAGAATATCTTCTCTCTGAACAAGATGAATCTACTCCCGATAGTTTGTTTGTAATTACACAAGAATTAGATTATTTTGAATCAGAATCTTCAGAATCTGACCATGATTCTTCATCATCTGAAGAACCTCTTCTATTGTTAGCAGTAGAATCTTATCCCTCAATCTAAAATTATCATTTTCCTTTTCTTGAAGAATTATCCATAGAAAGAACTGTTCCTATCCCTTATACCCAAACACCAATCCTTTCCTCCAAATGGTCTAAGCCCATTACTGTGATTGCTTTCTATGATACAGAAGCCCAGAAAAGTATGATGAACCCAAAAGTTTTACCTGTTGATCATTGGCAGGCCCATACTCAGTATTTTAAGGCTGCAGATAAAAAGATCTTCAAAACCACTCTTATCAAAAAACATAAGATTGGTATCCAATTCTTTCCAAACTTCACATTTTGGACACGACCACTTAGATCTGATTTACCTAACAAGGATCTCCTTGTAGGGTTTGATATTTATCATGCAACCAAAAAACTGAAAATACTTCCTGAGTGTATCCAGTATAAAAGACAGTTTCAGCCATATACCACAACCTCTAACTTATTTACCATGACTACTGTCTCCCCATCCTTCATTTCATACAAAGATACTTTTTCTCCATTTTTCACTGAATCCCATTTACATTTCAAACACCCTTCACCTCTATGGAAAAATTCTAAATTCTTCATCACTCTTCCTTTTAAACTCAATAAAGGCATTCATCCCATAAAAGCAACTCATCCTGGAATGTCTCCTTCAGACTTGGCTTTAGCTCAAGCATAATGCCAAGCCCTTCTTTCTCAAGGCCTTATTGAGCCCACAACTTCTTCATAGGCTTGTCAAGCATTTTATGTGGAAAACATTCTGAACTTCTTAAAGGAAAAAAGAGATTGGTTATTGATTATAAACCTCTTAATCATTTTCTTTAAGATAATAAATTTCCACTTCCCAGAATATCCACTCTCAAAGTCCATATCCGAAAAGCCCAATAATATTCCAAGTTTGATCTCAAAGCAGGCTTTTAGCAATTGGGTATTCTACCTTCAGATAGATACAATATCGAGTTTTGTATTCCTAATGCACAATACCAATGGACAATTATGCTTTTTGGGCTTAAGACAGCCCCATCCATTTCCAAAAGGCCATGGTTCAGATATTTGAGCCCATTCTTTATTCATCTCTTATTTATATTAATGACGTGCTTCTCTTTTCAAAAGATGAAGATTTTCATTATCAATTACTGACTCATTTTGCATCCATTGTCCAGACCTATGGTATTATGCTTTTTGAAAACAAAAGTCTTATTGGTCAAAAAGCAATTAATTTTCTTAGCATGCATTTCAAGAATGGCCAATACACATATGGACCACACATCACTCAAGAATTGGATAAGTTTCCAGATAAGGATCTCTCTGTCAAACAAATTCAACAGTTCCTTGGGATTATCAATTATGTCAAAGATTCCATCCCACATATGGCCCAATACACTTTTCATTTATCCAAACTTTTGAAAAAGAATCCACCACCATGAACAGAAGAACAAACCACAACTGTCATCCACTTAAAAAGATAGCTCAAAATCCTCCACCACTAACTATTCCATCCACTGAACAGCTCATCCTTCAAACTGATGCTTCTGACCACTCATGGGGGGCCATCCTCCTTGAAGACAAAGATGGTACAGAAAACTTGTGTGGATATGCATCAGGTCATTTCACCAATGCTGAGTCACACTACTACTCAACTTACAAAGAAATCTTAGCTGTGAAGTATGGAATTAAGAAATTTGAATTCTATCTCAATAGTTGTCATTTTATCATCAGAATGGACAACTCAGCTTTTCCAAAGATTCTTAACTTCAATCAAAAGATTATTCCTGAAGCACAGCTCTTGCGCCTTAATTCATGGTTCAGTAAGTATGACTTTCATGTGACTCATATAAAAGGAGATAAAAACCTCATCCCTGATTTCTTATCTCGCATCTCAAAACCTAAACCCATATCTCTCATCACTTCCACTATCAATCTTCCATTAATTTTCATGGTTTCTTCTCATCCTTTTCCTAATCCTCCAGAATTACCTTCTAGAATTTCCCCTGATCTTGTTCATACTTTTGCAAAAAATATGGTTTTCTATTATCTTGCTCTAATTCAAAAATCTTATGCTATTCCTTTAGATTCAGCATTTTTCTATCCAGATTTTCCTTGATATCTTGTTTATAGACTTTCTTCTCTACATCCCCTTGTTGAACATGAACTATGGTTTTTATGGTTTCTTTCTACACTTCATCATCATGCTATTCAGTTTCCTACTTTGGAACTTATGTATTTCTTCAATGATGATTTCAACAAAAATACTTATCCATAGTTAGTTCTCACATTGTTCAAAAGTCCTCAACAATGGATTGATTGCCTTCTCCGCACTATCAAAGAACATAATCTGTTTAATATTCCTCATCAAGAAGCTTCGCAATATCATAGTATTATAATCTGTCATAAGGCTTATCATCCTCAAAGGTCAATAAGGTGTCATGCCTATTTATGGAGAACTCTTCCTAATAGTCTCAACAACTGTAGTGACTCCATTAAAACAGCTCTGAAGACTACTTTGGCCATCAGAAATAATTGTTCACAAGTCTTTTCATCTTCAAGTCTCCAGCTTAGTCTTCCTTCAGATCTCATCTTCACTGATCATTGGCATACTCCACGACCTAATTCAATATTAGAAATTCCAGAATTAAGCACAGCTTTGATAGAGCTTCTTGACTCTTAACCAAAGGACATAGAAACTAATTTAACCTTATCTCTCTCACAGATAAGTCAGATGGAACAACAGTTAATTCCCTATTCTCCAGATAAGGAAGCTTCTTCCTCCCAAAGGCAGCATAAAAGGCCATGCCCTAGACAGTTTGTTCCACTAGGTCCTAGTCAAAATATTCTTGCTTCTGCTGCCTAAGAAATAAGCTTGGATCACCAAGGAATTGATTGTGAAGCAAGGAAATAGCATGAGAGGCATGAGGAAGATTGGTGAAGGTAGCTTGAATGTAAGCAGATTGATTCTAAAACCAATCTCTTAGACTGCCAGTAAATCCAGTAGTGAATTCTATGAGTACATTTCTGAGGGTAGTACCTTCATATGTCATTTGAACATCAATCCAAACTGTGAATTGAGAAAGCCTGACTTGCCATTTAGATGGAGGAATATCATCAAAAGTGAACCAAGGGCCATTTGTTGGTTTAGAAGATGATTTGGTATTTCCATCTCCATTTATATCTGAAAAGTCTTTCATTTCTTCAACTTTAGGTTCATTGGTTCCTTCATTCATAAGAATTATAGAAAAATCTACAAGATTGTGTGAAGAAGTTGAAGATGAAATAGAAGATACATCAGTACCAATGAACTGTTGTTCCATTGGTTCTTTTCCTTTAGAAGAAATTGGTTCTTTGGATGAAGTGGGTTTTGATTGTTTTTCAAAATCTTTATAAGACTCAACAAATGAACCAAAAGGAAATTTTGTTGGAGGAGGAGGGTGAATAGGTGCAAAAGCTGCAAGTGAAGAAGTTAAATAAGGAAAGGGATGAGAAATAGGAGATAGTGTGAAAGTAGGAATCACAGATATTGATGAAGAGTGTTGCATATCTCTTTCAATATAATCAAGCTGCATCCTGATGGACCTAATTTCTCTATCCTTAGCTCTGAATTCTTCTGAAAATATTTGTTGATTGGGATTTCTTAGTTCTCTGCCTAGTTGCTCAAATCTCAAAGAGAGATTCTTATGGAGACTAAGAACATATTTTGTGAATTTAGACATCTTCTGATTGATCTGCTTAGAATGCTCTAAAGCTAAATCAAGCTTTCCATCAATTTTATAAAGAACATAATTTTGAGCTAGAGCATTGTTGGTTTGCCAGTTGAGAACTTGTTCTGCTTGTGAAATCTTCATTAAAGCTTCTATAGGAATGATCTTTGGCTTACACTTGTTAATAGTTTCCAAGGAAACATCATACAATCTGAAACAGATTGAACTATTAATGGTGTTGGTATGCATGCTTCTTTGGAACAAGTTGAAGTTGACTGTAGTTGTAACAATCCTTCATTTTTGAGAATTTGAAGAGCATCCTTGTAACAAGGAAGTGAAGCTGGAAAAGATATCTCATGTTGAGGAATTGTTGTCTTTAAAAACTCAGATTTGAATTGAAGCTTACCATATTTGTCTTTAACAAAAATTTGATTAGAAAATTGCTTCTTCATAGGTATGCCTACACATGGACCCTCAGGGTCTGGATGATCATCATCAAGATCATTCTTTTTTAAAGCTCAGCAAGAACTAAAGAATCATTTAGGAATGATTTTAAGTTGAGGAGCATCTCTCCATGGGAGATATGGTTCAATGTCAGTATCATCTTTACATGTGCAATCAGGATCACACATATTTGCTTCAAGAAGATCCCAGATGAAATGACCATTGATCTTATCTGTATAAACATGGCGACCTGAAGAGAGAAAAGAGACAACAAGAATCTTCTTTTCTCTAGGGAGATTGAGTGGCTCAATCATAAAGGCTTGGAAAATTGCAGGAGCAGATGTTTCTGCTACTTGCTTAAATACAACTTTAACTATACTGTCACTTTTCCTTATAAAAGAAGGATCAGTGGCTTGGACTGTCCTATATTGTTACTGATGAAGCTTTTCATAATTAGTTAGCCATTCCAATGGAATTAATTTTTCAGCTCTTCTTGCTCAAGTTGTCTAGGATCTTGGACAATAGTAGGAATTTGTTCATAATCTGCTTGAATGAACAAAGCATCTGTAGAAGACTGAAAACTAGGGAGCTAGCATGATCTTGAAGGTGATAGACTAGCTGATGATGAAGAGTAGTTTCCAAAGAGTCAGCTATTTGATCAACACCTATGAGTTGAATTTGTACCTTTAAAGCTATTAAAAGATACGGATCATGTAGACTCATGTTGAAATTGGGAAAGAAAGTTAAAACTACACTACTAGTGTTGAGTGTAGTAACTATAGAGCCAATGACCACATGTTCATAACGAAGATAACGGCTATCTAGCAAAAACATCCATGCTGTTACAAGAAGACCCATTTTTCCATGATAAGAAAGGACCAGTTTTATAGCGCCAAGATGGAGATGACTGTAACCTGGCTGCTTCCATTGTTCAATGAAATCAGAAGGGATTTCAAGAGTAACATATTATTATTGAGTAGAAGCAGGTAAAGAAAATTGAGTCAAAGAAGATGACTGGATATATTTTTTTACAGTCATTGCAGGTTTAGAAATCAAATTCTGAATAGATTTCTTAAAAACATGATAAGGATTTACAATAGGAACAAGAGATTTATCTATTTGAATAAATTCAGGGATATGAGAAATTTCAACAAGATGATCTATCTTGTTGGTGATATGTTTTTTAAGAGGAGGAGAGAGTTGCAGAGTACAAGTTTGAGTAGAAAGTTTATTAGAAATAGACATATTAGAAATATTTGCTCTTCTTCTTACCAACATCAACCATAAGGCTCTGATACCTCAACTCCAGCTCCATAACCTCCATTACCTTCAGTCACCTCAGAACTTGTCACTACCTTACAAGGCATAGTTACTAACCTTGTGCCACTGATCCAATAACTTTAACAAGCCCAAGCACCTAATCCACCTACCCAAGTAGGAAACAACCCACCAGCAGTAAGCAGAAGGCTCAATTTTAACACTCCCACTGGAGTAGAAGCACTAAGGGTACCACTTAGAAAACCCACAGAATAAGGAAGGGTTAGTTCGATAATTAAAATTCCTGAAGGGGTAGACAGGTGGAAGGTGGAGGCAGAGGAGAGGGGAATGACAATAGAGAAGCATTGGGGAATATGCCAGCAACTAGCGAGGCAAGACACAACAAAAGGAATAATGATCAAAGAAGGAACTCTCATAGGTATGAACATAGAAGAGGGGGAGATGGAGACCAGGAAGCCTTAATTCACTAAGGCTCAAGGTTGTTCCGAAGGATGAGGTGAGAAGGTGTGTGGAAGAAATAACATGCATTAGACTTAGCCACAGAAGAGACTTTACTCTTAACGTAAAACCCCTATTCACTAAAAGGATCATAGAACTTCAAATGCCTGAAAAATTCAAATAACCTCAGATGATAAAAATATGATGGAAGCTAGGATCCAAAAGCTCATGTGCTGGAGTACAAACACTTAGTGAAGCTACAAACCACTAGAGAATAGGCACTTTGCCAAGCCTTTAGGAACACATTATCGGGAGCAGTTGTGAAATGGTGTGATAGGTTACCAGAGGGAAGCATAAATTCACTTTGGAATATAGTGAACTTGTTCTTGAAAAGGTTCTCTGTTAGCATTCCAATCCCCACACCCACATGAGCCCTAGAGCAAGTTAGCAGGGCCTAGAGGAATCAATGAGAAATTTCATTACTAGATTCAACAGGGAAACACTAAAAGTGATAGATATAGATGAGCCTCAAGCTGTTTAGGCCCTTGAAAAATGCATAACCCATCAGGATTACTTTAAAGAACGTTTCTGGGGCTACCCCAAAACACTGATGAGGCCATGGCCATTGCAAAAGAATATATCAAGCAAGATGATCCTTTTAGAGAGAGCAAATTTTATAAGAAGAGGAGATCAGATAAAGGAAGATCGACTCAAAAGAAGGGCAAGAAGGAAGATACCCCTTTGGGAGTAGGAAGGTCAGGATCGAAACAGGGCTCTCAGCCTAGATAGTTAGATGTACCTCAAAGGGAGAGGTTCGAACCCTCTAAATTCACACCATTAAATGCTAGACCGGAGGTGGTATTCGCAGCTTTCCAGGATAAGGAAATATGAAGAAGATCAACGCCTATCACCAAATACCCAAACAAGAGAGATAGGTCACAATGGTGTAGATTTCATAACACTCATGGACATATTATAGATAAATGCTAGTCCCTTTTGAAGGAGATAAAAAGGCTGATTCAACAAGGGTATTTGAAGAAGGCTGATCAAACAAGCCTTATTAATCAGCCACAAGAAGTGCCCCTATAAGATCGAGTAGAAGGAGATATACATATCCTCACTAGGGTTTTATAGGAGATTTCTCTAAGTAAAATGAAGGAGAAGGAAGTATGTCAAATCCATGAACCATAAAAATTTGTCTTTTATAATGGCACCAATCAGTTAGCTGGAAGCTCGGTGGGTAAGCCCACGAGAAAAGCAGAAGCAGTAGTGATCATAGTGATAGTGGCCAACTTCAAGGTTCGTAGAGTTTTTGTAGACACAGGTAGTTCACTAAACCTATTGTCTTGGGAAGCCTTCGTACAAATAGGCATAGAAGAATTAAAGATATAACATCTCAAATTCCTCATCTGAACCTTGGACAAAGCTATCATACCATCAATAGGCACTATTGAGTTGCCAATGATAATGGTGAAGGCCCTCAAGGTTGTAGCAGTCATGACAATCTTCATTATCACTGAACTGCCCATGTCTTACAACATGCTACTGAGAAGACCATTGGTATTGGATCTAGATGCTTCAGTGAGTATCAGAAGATGCACACTCACCATTCCACTTCTTGATGGCACATACTTCCACGTCTATAGAGATGTGGTCCAAAAAATGACCCTACATATGATCATAAAGAGAAAAGTGGTATCCCTCGAGTTGGAAAAGGTAAACATGATAGAAACAGTCCCTTAGAGAGCCCCGGAGGAGACAAAAGGAGAATTAGTTCAAGAACTTGAAGCATTCAAGGTTGCAGAGGATGAATGGACCCTACAGATTAATGTCACATTATATCAGGAGGAGAAGAGTTCAGGAAAGGAGTTCCTAGTGAGTAGTTCAAGCTGATAAGCCCTTGCAAAAAGTTCAAAGTGTACCTAGAGGCACATCAGGGAGTGGTGGTCACTGATAAGCCCTTGCAAAAAGACTTGCACAAATGCGAACACTCAAGAAGGATGTTGTGTTAAGCAGTAGAATTAGGAGGACATTGCCTAGAGTACAGGCTTAGATTAGCCATCAAGTACCAAGCCCTAGCATACTTTATCTCATAATGTTTATTTCCACTAGACACATTGATAGAAAAAGAGATAGAAGATAACTCTGAAGGTTAACCCCCGAACGTCAGGTGGGAACTATATGTAGATGAAGCTAGTCATAAAGGAGCCAGTGGGGTCAGAGTGATATTAAAGACTGAGAATGTATGATCCCTTAATTTTGTACCTCTATAATTATCAGTTGTCTCTTAACTCTCAAGAGTTTAAAACCTAATGGGGTCAAGGGGCAAAGCCCCTTGTTGCTACTGGGGCAACCCCCGAGATAAAAAATTTTAATTATAAGGGTTTACATAGGAATTTTACATATTTTTGATGAATTATTTATATTTTTGTATCATTGCATCCATCTCATTAATATGAGTTTAACGAATCCGACTAGGCTCAAATCCGACTTCAAACAGACCCAGAAACCCTAAAAAACTAAATTGGACTGAATTGAACAAAACTCAGAAAATTAGGCCCAGGAAAAACCCAGGCCCAAAATGACAAACGTGTGCGTGACTGACTTCACGCATGCATGAAGCCTTCAATGCATTCATCAAGCCTTTCATGCATGCGTGGAGCGTGTGACGCACGCGCCAGTCAGTTTAGAGTTTTTCTAATTCCTTTCTCTATAAATTTGATCCTCCATAACAGACCCAGTTTAGGCTCTTTTTACACACTTTTTCCAGAGTATATAATACACTATAAACACTCTTATAGACACTATTTTTATGCTATTTTCAAGCCACAAAAACATAGTTTTTAGGAAACAGACACTACAGACAATCAATTCGTCCAATCAGCATTTAATCCAGTTCATCCTACATCAGTTCAAACACTTAATCAACACTCTCTAAATACAACAGAGATCTACTCCAGCTTTATCAAACCATCAGACCCTCCAATTGCCAAACCACGCAAAAAGGTAAGTACGGTATAATATATTTTTTACCTCCAATCCTATAATCATTTTAAGTCCTTTAATTTAGACTTAAAGCAAGTTTATTATAATATTTATTTAAGCCCTTTAACACTTATTTAAGGCAATTTTATGGAAAATCCATTTTCATAATTAAAAATAACAAACCCTAAAATATGTTTAGGTAATCACACATTCAAAATTATTTTTCATTAATCAAGATTCAAAATTGGTTAATAACTTATATGGTTAATTGTTTTTATAAACTTAAAATCAATTAGCTACTGAACCAACAAACCACCCCCAATGTTATCAGAACAATCCCCACTCTTCTCGAGAAGGAAGAATGTCATGGGGTTTAATTCCCATTCAAAGGGATATGCTAGCAAGCTTTTCACGGCTTTAACTCCAAAACCTTTTCTTTTATTGTTGTTTCTATTATTATTTTCTTTGTTATTATGTTTATCCCATTGTTTGTGTACTAGAATTGGTTCATTGTACAACTTGTTTATATTTTTATGTTTTGTATGATGTACGACTTTGAGGAATGTGTGCTCCTCCTAGATCATAAGATTTGACGAGAGATCCCTTATTTCATTGGTTTTTATTATATTAATATTTATTTGCTTTATTTGGGGTGTTGTGCCTTTCCTAGAACCTGAAGTCGGCTGGAGGAAGGACCCTTGGAAAAATTGCTTGTCTTCACTTATTTATGGATGTCATTTCCATAACCAGCATGCTCATGCATTCATTCGATAATCTTGCTCATGCATACACGAAAATCCAATTTTAACTGAACTTGCATGATGTCTTGGGCCAAAATCTTATTTTAATTAAAATGGTACAAAACTATTTTCTTTAAAATATTTTTCAGATCACGAACCCCATTTGGTTCCAAAAGAATGGCTTTTCCAATTAAGTAGAAAATTGAACTTTTTTCTAAAATGGAGTTAACACCAAAAAGGTTTATTAATCACCTTAGAATAAAACTAATTTTTCTAAAAGGTTAAGTGGCAACTTTAATCATTTCACACATAACGTGCACGCCAACGGATACATGTGGGGGCATAAATGTGGGAACCCATTCCACAATTTGCAATGCCTTGAAAGTGCAATCTGAAAGGTTTCCTCCAAGCCTTGACAGAGGTCCGTAAGAGCACTCTTCGAGGGAAAATCATGCGGGCCGTTCGAGCGAGGCCTCACAGCTAGCAACTCCACTGGAGACATTTGGTAATCTAACTAAAAATTAAGTAGATTATTTTATGTATAACAAAATTTTGGCTCGAGCTCATGCAAAAGTAAGTTCTCATACATCACTTCCTATGCACCTTTATATTAGGAAAACCTAGATAGAGAGTAGCATAGTGTGAACTTCCTTCCTTAGGACTACTTAACCGATAGCAAAATCATCCAACTCTAGGGAACCCCAGCTGATCCTTTCAGTTTGGAATAACAAGGTACTTATAGTTGTTTGACCTACTCGAGCCTCTTTGTTTCTTGTGGTTAGGTGTGTCAAGACTTCTAGCCTATAGGGAACCTTTAAACCACTAAGTCATCATGTAATAATTAGAGTTAATCCTACGTCTCGTGTGCCCTAATGGACTTTATAATACTATCACCATGAAACCTTTTTCATTCATGCATACATGCATGCATCACTACATCCAAAAAAACTAAAATTAGACAAATTGCACTAGTCTCAACAAAAAAAAATAAAACCTTTCAAAAATAAAATAACTTTCTCTTTACATGTCTGAACCTAACTTTACCTTGTCTCTTTCAAAAGCTTATACTGCATTTTCTTTCCCTTTTCCCAAAAGGTTACCATGTCAACCGGAGACAACCTCATCCCACCTCCTACTATTAAAGCCACTATGAATGGTGCCCCTACTGGCACTCTTGCTATTGCTCCACTAGCTCCAACTGCTACATTTGTATCCATCGACCTTACTGGCTGCCTTTATGCAGAGACAAGAGGATGCTATGAAAGTCCAATAAGAGACTTTTACTGCTATGATGCAAAGCCAAGAACAGGCTATTTAAGGTAAAGTTTAGACCATACTGAGTCAAGTGGGGATCCATCCCACAATCATGCTTCCACTACTTCTGACAACTTAACTGATGAGGTCATTGTCCTGAATCTACAATCTAGCCGTGGAAATAGTACCCCTATCACCTCTATTATAGATCCTTTCTCAAAAGGAGTTGAAGTGCATCCACTTATCAAGACCATGATCCAGAAGTACTAGAATTGGAAAGGGACCTGCAAGCCCTTAAGAAAAAAGAGAAAGTCATAAATGTTAAGGCATTAAGCCCATTCCTCAAAGCAAGGCTCCCTCCTAAATTTCAAATGCCATAATTTGAAAAAATTCAAAGGCAACTCCTACCCTAAAACTCATCTGAGAATTTATGATGACACATTCTGACCTTTGGGAGTGGAAGATGAGCTCCTTGCTCAGCTCTTCCAATAGTCACTCACTAAAGTGGCTCTAACCTAGTTCATTCAATTAAAGGATTCTAAGAAATAGACATGGAAGTCCATCTATACTAAGTTTGTGAAGCAGTATTCTTACAATCAAGAGGTTGACATCAAGAGAAAGGACATTGAGATAACCAAGCAATAACCTAAAGAGACCTTGCTTGCCTTTATTTTTAGATAGAGGGAAAAAGCTTCCCAAATGGTTAGTAGGTCAACTGAACCTGAATAGATTGATATAGTTGTCAAGAACTTATTACCTGTGTTTAAAGATAGAATGATAACACAACATTTTTCTGATTTCAAGGCTCTAGTTGCCATTGGCTCTTGCTTAGAAGATGCAATAGAATCCAGCCTCATTAAGGATGAGACTCATTCTTAATCCTTTTATTTTAAGAAAACCATTAGTACATAGAAAGATAGAAAGGTCAATGCAATTACAGCCTGCAAACCACTCTAGATACAGAGAAGGGAGTTTTCTAACCTAAAGGGGTTAACACTGAGCCCTTTAGCCTGCAAACCGCTCTTGAGATAATGCTTGGAAAAGAATGCTTTCAAAGCACTAGAGCCCAAGCCAATTCCTAATCCATTGCCAAAAAACTTCAACATTAATGAGACTTAAACTATCATCAAGGGCTCGAACATAAAACTGACGATTGTAAGGCCCTTTGCCATAAAATCCAAGATCTCATCGATGAGAAGAAGATTCTACTGCCTGAAGTTAATATTGACACAAATCCCCTCCCTGAACATAATGTCAATGCAATATTGAATGAATTTGAAGAGGGTGATTCCACATATCTTATCACCGATGCCATACCACTGAGCAACTATCATTACATCGGAGATGACCAATCTTCCTTAGAGAGGTCACTCTCCCTAGTTTGCTCACCACTGATTTGCCAAACTTCCTTGGGGCGGTCAATTCACCATGATTATTGTTGTGTCATCATAGACCTAAAACATTTGGGCTAAAAGATAGATGCCATAACTAGAAGTGGCCAAACTACGAAGCTCCTATTGTTGCCTCATCCTCAAGCCGACCAGTGGCTCAGAATAAAGGGACTCTCAAACCTGACAAGGATCCCATATTGAAAAAACTAAAGAAGACACAAGCTAACATCTCAATCTAGAATTTACTCATGTTTTCTTATCCTCATCACCAACTTCTTTATAAGGCATTGAGCCAGACCTAGACATCACGCGACATCTCCCCTGAAACTTTGGTTGCATTAATCACTAGTGCCATAAAGGGAATTGTTATTTCCTTCTCTAACAATGAGATTCCACTTGGGGGTCCTCATAATGTGCTCTATACATCATTATTATCACAAGGGAGAAGATTTTCCCTATGACCTTAGTTGACAACAGTTTCACACTGAATGTCTGCCCTTTAAAGGTTGTAAGCTGTTTGGGGTTAACCGCTACTGATTTCACTCCTTCGTACCAAATTGTAAGGTCTTATGACAATTCCAAAAGATAAATACTTTAGGTGGCTACATTGAATGTCACCATGGGCCCAACTACTTTTAATGTCCCTTTCTAAGTCATTGATGTACCATCATGCTTCAATCTCCTCCTGGGTAGGCCTTGGATCCATTAGGCCAAAGCTATGCCATCTACTCTACACCAAAGGGTTAAGTTCCCATTGAAAGGTGTCGTTATGGATATTAAGGCTAATTTTTCTGAAAAATTTGAAGTCCCAAACACCGCACCCATCTTGGAGATTTAACCCAAGATTTCGGCATATCATTTATCTGGCTTCTCATTTATTCAGTTCATTCATACCACAGAGAATCTGAAAGAGCCACTTTCCTTGGATTTTGATCCTTACTACAACCTTATGGTCGGGAATATCCTTAAGCATGTAGCCTACTTCCCTAATATGGGCCTAGGCAAAAACCAATAAGGAATTGAGTCCTTCGAAGAAATAGAGATTTCCACTCCTCCCTTTAGCTTGGGCTATGAACCTACCGATGATGAGATTGAGGAAGAGAAGGATGAGGTAATAAAGAACTCTGCAATTGTCAAATAAGGGAGTTGACATTGTCTCAAGGCCTTATTTTAGAACCCTAAATGGCTATTTTGTGAAAAAGGGAGAGATAGTTCCTTACTTCTCTTTCCCCAAACCATGGGTCTGCTCAGTCAATGGTATCAAAGTTCCTGGATTTGAGTTGTTCTCTGACTTAAAGCTGACTACTGAGGATCACCACCCTATCTACTATTTGGAAAGTGATTACGCAGACAACATGAATCCAAGCCTCTTTAGCGATATAGTTGTTCTCACAGACAAGGAGGAGTAATTTGACCTCTCCACTACGATCAAGCCTTCCAATGAGAAACTAAAGAATTGGAGCTTTGATGAGAGTCCTTTTGAAGCTGTTAAGTCAAAATCTAAAGCTGAGACTGAATTAGAGACTGAAATTGAGTCTGAGTCTGAGTCTACCACTAGTTCTGAGTCTTCCTCTGAGTCTGAATTTGAATCTGATGTAATAGGTCCACTAGGATTTAACTATGAATATGATGTAACTGTGGACCTTTCTCCCATTTCAATTAATAAGACATCCAAGTTTTCTTGTTACGAGCTTGTTTCCTTTTTTTCTTTTGCTGTTCCAATTGATGAATCTGACCTTAAACAAACAAAAAAAAAATAGAATAAAATAATAAATGAAATAAAAGATACAGTTAAAGTGCCCATAAACACTGGCACTCATGACATGACTAAAAACATATTCATTGCACCTGTATGCTTAAACAAGTAGGACACTTAGTTTATCATCAAAAGATTTGAATATTGCTTCACTTGGCAACCCAGTGACATGATCGAACTAGATCCAAGCATCGTCGTCCACATGATTCCAACCTATCTAGACTATAAGCTTATTAAGTAGAAGCTCTAATGCATGAAGCCTTCCTGGTCTATACAGATAAAAAAAGAGGTAGCTAAATAGCTTGCTCACAAATTCATTAAGCCAGTCAAATACATGGCTTGGTTAGCAAACATTGTCCCAGTATCGAAGAAGAATGAAAAAGTGAGAATGTGTGTGGATTATTGAGACTTTAACAAGGCATGCCCTAAGGACGATTTCCCATTATCCTACATAGACCTCTTAGTCGATGCACTAGCTGGTTCAGAGATGGTTTCCATAACCAATCTAGCCACGGGGTACAATCAGATCCTAGTTCACCCTCTCAATATGGAAAAGATAGCTTTTATCATAAAATGGGTACCTACTGCTATAGAGTAATGCCATTTGGGTTAAAGAATGTGGAAGCCACTTATCAGAGGATGGCTACTATAATCTTCCATGACTTAATGTATAAAGAAGTGGAGGTCTACATTGATGACATTGTCGTTAAAAGCGTAACCCCTGAACTACATCTACAAGCACTGGGGAAGTTCTTCCTTAGACTTCGATAGTATAACCTCAAACTCAATTCTAAAAAGTGCATATTTGAAGCCTCATTTGGAGTGCTCCTCAGTTACATAATTAGCAAGAAAGGTACAGAAGTGGATCCATCTAAGTCTAAATCCATCCCTAACATGCCACCTCATATGATTGAAAAGGAAATACGAGGCTTTCTTGGCTGTCTTTAGTATCAGTCAGTTCATTCACCAATTAGCCGATAACTGTGGCCCAATATTTGACTTACTAAAAAAAATCCTCCAAGAAATGGAAATGGATGGATGAGTGTCAAAAAGCCTTTGAATGGATCAAGAAGTATCTTTTGATTCCACCAATCCTATAGCCTCCTAGACTAGGTCAACCTCTACTGCTCTATTTAACTGTTACTGAAGAAGCCATGGGAGCAATGCTGGCTCAAAAATCCATAGACTCTCATAAAAATAATGCCATATACTACTTGAGTAAAAGAATACTAACACACAAACTCAAGTACAAGTACATTGAAAAGCTCTGCCTAGCTCTGGTATGGGTCTGTCACTAACTGAAACACTATATGGGGGTATACATCACATATGTCCCCATTAATCAAATTCCTCTCAAATACCTTATTGAAAAGCCCATATTAGACACCAAGATGGCTAGATAGATTGTAGTCCTAATATCCTATTATCTCAAGTACATTCAAAGAAATTCCATTAAAGGTAGTGTCATTGTCGATCAACTGGTTGTCGCCCCAACCGATGATCATTGGGAAGAGCCTGAATTTTCTTATGAGGATATACTTTTTGTGGAAAGTGACACATGGAAATTGTACTTTGATGGGGCTGCAAACCATAGAGGTTTTGGCACCAGCTTGGTGTTCCTTACATCTACCAACAAAAGTTTACCTCATGCAATCAAAATGGAATTCGAGGTAACTAATAACAAAGCTGAATATGAAGCATGTGTGTCTCGGTTAGAAGCAGCACTCCAGATTGGCATCAGAAACTTAGAAGTCTACGGTGACTCCAACCTCATTATCTCACAAGCCCTGATAAGATGGAAAATTATAGAGGAATGACTAGTTCCTTACCATAAGTTCCTCGAAGAATTGGCTAATAAGTTTGGCACATTAACATTCAGCTACCTTATACGGACTCATAACAGTTTTGCATATACACTGGCCACTATGGAATCAATGATAGAAATATGCTATGGGTTCATTATCCGTCCTATTTAAATAAAGATAAAATGACAACTGAGCTTTCAGACTCACTGCATGAGCATTCAAGTTGAAGAGAAATCATGATACTGGGATATCTACATCTACCTCACCAAAGGTGAATATCCTGAAGATGCCTCCAAATCATAAATGATAACCCTTAGACAACTTAATAGTGGATATATCCCTATAGGAGACATTCTTTATAAGAAAACAATGAATGGTATTCAATTTAGATGCGTCTTAAATGAAGAGGCAAATTATATTATGGAAGAAATCCATGG
>CAOJBK011482697.1:0-10920 GCA_948294925.1 Codiaeum variegatum | reverse complement strand
GAGTCATCTGTTTATATCTCCATTTGTAAAAGGTACTTATTTGTATAATTTGTATAACTTTCTTTTTATGAAAAATCTAAGTAATAGAGTTGTATGCTTCGTGGTTACGCCTCGCCGCGATCTTCCACAACAAAAACCTCTGCGAAAAAAATATAATTGTTTTTAATTTTTAACTATACTGGTTAACTATATATATATATATAATTTTAAAGATAATGAAAAACAGAAGTATAAGTGAAATAACATGAAGAGGAAAAAAATTAATAAAACTTCAATATACTTTCAGCACACCTCTACAATCTGAGTAACTAATAATTGAGCATTCTCTCTCTTTCTGTCTCATATCATTAGTCTCTTTTGGCTTCCATAGAGGAGATGACATCAGACTTTTGAAAGCCCTCTGAGCCTCATATTCACAAACATCACAAACCCAAGGTATCATGTTTTTTTATTAAATCTGAATTATGATTATGATTCATTAATTATTTTTTAAATTCAATTAGCCTCTAAATTTTTCAAACCTTTTCAAAATCCATCTTCATAAGAAGGGATAATTGCATTGGGTTTGATTCTCATTCAAAGGCATACATAGACATGCCTCATATTGTTAAGGGTATGAACTCCAAAATCATATTATTTTCTTTTCCCTCTTTCATTATTTCAATTATATGATGTTATTATTGTTACTAACATTTTCTTGTTAAGTTTCTTTGCTTACTTGATCTACTATTTGAAGGAATGTGTGCCTCTCTTTGTGCTCAAGTGATTAGAGGAAGGATCCCTCTATTGTTCATTACCTTGTAACAATTCATTCAATTTCTTTTACTATGTTCATGTTCATGAATCATCAATATACTATTTATATCTTGTTCAAGCATCATCCCTTACTCCTGCTCATGTATACATGAAACCATGATTTTAACCGAATTCATATAATCCAATGAGTTAAGGTGTTAAGAATTAAGTTTCTTGTACAATGTTTTGCCTTACAAGTCTCCGAATCCATTTAGGATTTGAAGGAACGTCACTTTCTATTGACATATATATTTATTTTCATGGAGTCAAATTAATTTTCTTTATCATGGCTTAAAAACTAATTTTTTCTAAAATAATTAAATGGCAATTCGCTTTTCACACTTTCACTAAATGGGCCCATAGGGGGTTCAATTTGTGAGACCCATCCACTTTTTAGACCTAATCTTTCCAAAGAGGGTGGTTTCCTTAAACGCATCCCTCAAGGCATGTATAAGGCGGGGCCTCACAGTATGCAACCCTCATAGGTACGGTCCAAATTATAAAATAAAATTCAATGTTTCAACATTCTTATATCATTTAAACTTTTTGATCTACATGTAAAAAATAAAAAATAAAATAAATAGAAAAAAGAAGCTCACTAAGCTAGAAACATGAAAAGGCAACTATGGTAAAAATTAGGGTAAAAGCCTGTTAGACTAAAAGCCTAAAAAGGATGGTCTAAGCAACATTCAAGGAAGTTCGCTAAGCCAAAAACCTAAAAAGGCTGGCTCAACAAAAAATTATATCTAAAATAAATGTGTTTTATTAAAGTCTTATTCATTTTTTGAACATAAAATCCAAAATCTAAATCTTATTCATTATTTGGAACATCAAATCCAAAAAACCAAAATCTAAAAAAGAGAGCAACTGAGAAAAAAAAAGGAAAATCAACATAAAAGCCTCACATCATAATCTATGTCAAAATAACATATCACATATGTCTTTCCTTGTTCCTACATGTCTTAATCCACTAAGCCAAATAATCAAACATCGTGCGATAATCATAACTTGGCTTCAGAGTAGTAATATCTCGAACCCAACCTCGAAAGACAGCCTTAGCCACTCGAGTTCTCACCAAAGCAGCCTAAAAAAGAGCACTACTAAGGCCACACTCTAACCACATCCCATCGGACATGTGACTTTAGAAGCCTGGTAGAAGGTCACCATCCTCAAATCCAGTACAGACACATGACAATAGCTATCCTCATTATAAATCACTTAATTTCATACCACTTGTGCCCTTAAAGAAAGTCATCAGGAACTAAATCTAACAACAAGTTAATATACTCTTCTTCAGTATCTCACTAAAAAGAATCATCCTAGTATGATACCAACAAGTTAAATAATCCTTCCTCATAAGACATGGAATGATCTTCAGATAATCCCTCAACCAAATTTGAAAGGCACAAACAAAGTGAAAAAACACATCCTTGTAACTAAAAGGAGAAAAACAAAAGTGTACCTAAAGTAATATAGGGATGACACTCCATGTCCCTCTAAGTCTACAGTATCAGTCCAAACTCATCAGGTTCTCAACTAAATTAATGGCAACTATAGACCTCTCATCACCTATTTAAGGTATCAACTCAGCCACCCTCACATCTCCCTAACTAGTTGGGCTCACAAATGTTTGCCCGACTATCAAACAAAAAGCAAAGGCCTTTATCCTTTTCTCAACATACTCATCATCCTTCAAGCCTCTGCCATTAAAAAAAATCATGGCCATATTATATAATTTAACCCAATCCTCCACAACCATAGTAAAAGCCTCATCTATAGATAAACTGAGTATAAGTATCCAATTTTCTCAATTGTAACAGCCAAATTAGCCTCAGGATCTGACCCAAGCAAATATGAAAACTCCTTAAAAGTAGGACATATCTTATCGATTCCCATACTAAAATGAAACAAGTGATCAACAGGATCCCACAATCTCATTCAAGCCTTAAAAAACTCGTAGTTGATCTTTACACCTCTAAGTGTGGGTAAAGCGCTCATGCCATACCTCCCGAGATTGATCCACTGCACCTTGTTCATGCTTTTGCACTAAGCATGCATTATATAACTAAAGTATTGGCTGCAACCAAAATAGATTTAGGGACAACCTCTCAAAAGGGTCCTTTCCCATATCACACAAAGGTTTGAGTCATAAACCTTTACATAAAAATATCATCATGAAATGATCATCCTCATGCATAATGAATAGGTATTAAAACTACTTGTCAAGCCTAGAACCTGGCATGGTAAAGCCCAATATAGCATAATCACCAAGCTTAACATGGTGCTACTACAACAACTGACACGGCCTAACATGGCAAATTCACAAAGCCCAGAATCCTAATTAGTACACCGTAAGTTTAAAAGTTGACTTGGCATAAACTCAGTCTAAAATTGAAGTAATCACAGCTCAAATTCTAACATGGCAACAAGCTAACATCACATCATCTCAAGTCCGTAGTTTGAAATGGCATCTCACCTGTGGATTCACTATCATTAGAATCACTTTTTTTCGAAGATAATTCAGATGAGTCAGCATTTATAAACCCTAAATTTTGCACTTTCCTAGATCAGGCGCCTCATGACTCTCAATAAGACTTGAATTTTAAGAATAGAATAGGGGTCAAGTAGATACAAAAAGTAAACTGTAAAATTTTCCACGTTTGGACCACCTTTCATAGATGAATCCTTATGTTCAAACAAAGATCAAATCAAATTCAAAAAAAGAATGAAAGCCACAAAAGGGAAAAAATAGGCTCAGAAAATAGTCAAACCATACTGAAAAAATTGGACCGGACTAAGTCTTAGAGCCTAAGTAAGACTAAGGGGCCCATAGGAACCCTAAGGAGCATGCATGCTTGATACGTTTCTTAGCTTGATTTTTGATGATTTTCCCTCCAGTTCACAATTAAAAAATCCTCCTAACTCAGTTTCAACACCTATGAACATAATTCAATCTCAACTGCCAAAACAACTGATAATTGAGAATTCTCTATCTCTCTTTTACTTTTATTATTATTATTATTATCATTAGTTATTAACCTCTCTTTTCTTCTATAATGGAGATGAGATTATGCTTCCAAAAGCTCTTGGAGCCACTTGTCCTTAAGTACCACAATCCTAACCTAATTCTGAAATATGGTTATTTTGGTTAATTATTTCCTGAAGTCAATTAGCTTCTAAATTTTTCAACACTTTTTTAAAACCCACCTTCATAAAAAGGGAGAATTGTGTGGAATATACTTTACATTCAAAGGGATACGCAGGCATGTGCCATAATATTAAGGGCATAAACTCCAAAATTATTTTACTTTACCTTTTTCCTTTATTTTTTTTCATTTCTTTTGTAATTATTGTTATTAGTAACCTTTTTGTATATTTTCTTAATTTCTTGATATGAGGGAATGTGTGCCTCTCCTGGTACCCTAGTGGCTAGAAGGAGGATCTCTCTTTGTTCATCATCTTTTATCTGGTAACAATTTCTTTTCTTCATTTCTTTGTTATGCTAATGTTCATGCATTATTATTATGATCATGCATCATGATTATATTGTTTATATTTATTCATGCATCTTCCTTTATACCTATTCATGCTTACATGAAACTATAATTTTCAACCAAATTCATACAAGTCTAAGAGCTAATGTGTTAAGAACTGATTTTCTTCCACAATGTTTTTCCAAATTACAAGTCTCCAAATCCATCTATTTGTTTAAGGGTACATCCCTTTCTACTAGAATAGAATATATTTTTCATAGAGTCCAACGAGTTTCTTTAGTCATGCCTTGAAAATTTATTTTTTTCTTCCTAAAATGATTAAGTGATGACTCACATTTTACAGTTTGAATAAACGAGCCCATATGGGATTCAACCTACGTTAGATCCAATCAATTTTAGACGTAATTTGTATGAGTAGGATGGTTTCCTTGAGCTCACCCTTTAAGGCGAGTCGTATCGAGTGGGGCCTTACCAATTGGTATCCAACATTTATTACATATATCAATTGACTCGACATTGCCTACTCTCCAAATAACACCTTGTTTAATAACTAGGATAATAGCTAAAATGCTCCTCCAACTATAACTAAAAGCGCAAGGAACTTTCCCTTGTAAAATACTAGTGTTAGGAAAAATATTTTTCATTGAGAATACTAGAAGTGAGCTTATTTTCATTGGTTCGGAAATGCCAATTCTACTTCGTAAGTATAACTAAGTTGAAATGCTTTAAACTTCCAAATTCCATGTCTCCTTTATCCTTTTCTACTAAGATTCTTTCCCATAAAGCCCAATTAATACTTTTTTTAGTGCAATCCATATTTCCCCACCAAAAGTTATTCATGATTTTTTGTAATGGGTCAATTGTAGAAATAGGAAATTTTTACATGCTCATAGTGAATGCTAGAAGATCTTGTGTAACAACATTGATCATCAATCCCCTTCCTACCATTGATAGGATACAACCCTTCTATATTGAAACTCTTTTTTGAAATTTGTTCCTTAACAAACTAAAAACAACTTGCTTCAATCTCCATATAATCAAAGTCATGCAAAGATAAGATCCAGATAAGGAAGCACTCCATAAACCCAAACACTAAGCAAATATGTTTCAGCAACTCTCCATCATCGATAAAGTAAAATATACACTAGATTTACCTAGATTGATAAGCTTTAGCCATTTCTACTTTGAGAGCTACCATTATGCGACAACCTTCTTTTTATTTGTCTTGAGTACATAAAAAGCTTATATTCCCAATAATATATTATCTATAATGAGCCGATTTGGGACAAAGGCATTCTGGTCCTTAGCTATTAGATAAAAAATAATGTGTTTCATCCTATTCACAATGGCCTTTGACACTATTTTATAAATGACATTGCAGAAATTAATGGGCCTTAGATCTATCATCCTCTATAGGCTCTAAATTTTTTGAAGTTGTACTATTTTTATATGGTTGAACTTCGTCGATAAATATCCATCATTGAGGGATCCAAGGTAAGTGTCTATGACTTCTTGTCTAATAATATCCTAGTATATAGTATAAAAAAGTCTAGGAATTTATCTAGACCTGGAGCTTTGTTACCATTCATTTATGAAAGGGTTGTCACTACATCTTGAGTAGTAAATGGCTAAAGGAGCATACCATTTTGTTCATCTGACACTAACCTTGAAACTGCTTTTGGTAAATTGAAGTCCAAAATAAAACCATTAGAAGAGAATAAACTACAGAAATAAGAGGTTATTGCTTAAGCCATGGAATCAAGTACATGCACCTAAGTGTTATTGACATCGAATAAACCTTGTAATGAGTTTGTATGCTTTCTCTGCGAAGCATCACTGTGGAAAAACCTACTATTCCTATTACCATTTTTAGCCAATTCACTCTAGAATGTTGTGCCTAATATATTTTCTCCTTCTCCAATAGGCAACCTAACTATTTTTGTGAATTTGTAAGCTCTCCAATTTTATTTCACATTATATAAACATGTTTTAGCTCAAGAATTTGCTTTCTTAACCTCTTGATATCTTGCTTTAGCTTTTTCATTTTTGTTGTACCCCATTTACTCAGGTGCTGGAGAAAGAGCTTACAATGGGTCATGAAATCAGCCTTATTGTTACATTCCCATATTGCTAGTACCTGCTCATGACACCCCTCCTTTTAGACCCAAACTACCTCAAAATGGCATGGTCTCTTACTATAGATGGACCTTTTACATGTAAAATAGGACATCGTTAAAATTATGTGATCACTGACTATGTTCTGTACATGAGTCATGTTATAAAATGGAAAGAGGTCTTGCCAATCTGAGTGTTGCTAAAAAAATGGTATAGTCGCTCCTGAATTAAGTTGCCTGATTGTCTTCCTTTATCCCAAGTATAACCGTAGCCTTTATAGCCATGGGCCACTAGATTGCATTCATGAATGACTTCTCTGAATGCTTTAATCAAACTGAGAGGATTAGAGTTACCTCCTTTTGCTCCGATTCAAGCAAAATTTCATTGAAATTACCAGTTAAAACACAATAAAGAAGGCTAGCTTCTTTTATTCTCTAAAGAAGATTCCAAGTAAAATGATGAAGCTGCCAATTAAGGTGGCTATAAAATCCAGTAAACTCTCTAGAGTTCCAACTAAAAAAAAAAATAGAAACATCAATGTGTTAGGTCAAATAAGAAAGAAAAGTAACATTGATATCATTATTCTAGAATAAAATCAAGTCCAAAATAATACTATTTTATTTCCCAAACTCCCTTATGAGCTTGCTTTGACCCTCTTGCGCCTGACCATTGCTCTCCAACACTGCTTTGAGCGTAGCATCATATTGCCTCGGTTGATTGGCTAGTTTGCAATGTAACAATAGCCATTCATTATGGCCCATAATTCCACATGTAAAACAAAATCTTGGAAACTTTTTATAATGAAATTAGAGTCAAATAGTCTTGCCTGCATAAATGAATTTTATTCCACATAATAATGGCTTGCGAATGTCAATTGCAACTCTCGACCCTCAAATAATCTTCAAATTAATCTTCTCATCATGTGTGATAAAATCCCTAATTTTGCTACCTAACGCTTGAACAATAGCATCAAAAAGAGTCTTGAATAGGAGATTCTGAACACAAATCCAGATAAGGCTTTGTTCCGTTATTCAATATTCACATTAACATCAAACTTAACTAGTTGTAATTGTGCCTTTAAAACAGAAAATAGAAGTCAATATACCATTTAAAATCTCTTGAAAAATACATTGTAAGCTTGTAGGTAGGATTTAATAATTTAGTTATTGTCTATAAGGATGATTAATTCCTTTATTTTAATGTACAATACGTGCCTTGCCACGCATCATATCTCTAATCTTTTGGATATATTAAGATATATAAAAGTATCATATTTGTTTATATATATATATGCATTTTGTTACTGTATGTTGAGATTTTCCGTGCCAGATTCTATCAATTGCCCTATTAGCACATATTATTATATAAAAGTATTCTTTGGGAGATTTGCCTAAATTTTATATTTTATTTTTGTTGTTACCGAACCTCTTACAAGGTTCACATGATGCTCTTTTCCCAACTAGGCAACTAATTCCAAAGTCAAAGAATATTTATGTTTTTTGTTTAATTATATAGATTCTACCAGTCAAACAATTATTGTCTATTGCCAATTTGCTATGTTCACCACTTCATTTCAGTGCTCGCAACAACCATACGTTTGAAGTCTATTCCCTTAAGCAACATCAAAAAAAAAAATAATAATAATAATAATAAAAAGAAGAAATAGTTTGTCAAAAAAAAAGTTCATGTTTCTTATTATATACACATTTTATACTTAGTTTCTATCCTTAAACAATTAACTATATTTACAAATATTCCCTAAAAAAACTATATTTACAAATATAAAAAATTAAATCTTAATTAATAATATGAAAAATAAGTTTTTTTTGCCAATTTGTGAAAAATAAGTATATTTTTTTTGCCAATTTGTGAAAAATAAGTATATAGATCTATAATTTATTATTATTAAATTGATTACAAAGTTATAAATAATATAATAATACTTATTTAAATAAAAAATTGAAATGATTATTTCATCATTCGATATTAAATATTAGTGTGATAAGCGATTAAAATTTTTTTTATAGTTGATGAAAAAAATAAAATTGACTTTTATAAATTAATTCATTAAAATAAAATTTATTTTCAATATTTTAATAATTATATTGTTATTAAATTCATTATAAAGTGATAAAAAATATAATAAAACTTATTTAAATAAAAAAATTGAATGTATATTTTATCATTTAATATTGAATAGTAGTATAATATGCTATGAATATATTATTTATTATTGATGAATAAAGTAAAAATGAAATAATTTATAAATTAATTTATCAAAATAAAATTTATTATTAATATTTTAAAAATTAAACTATTACTAAATTGATAAAATATTGTTAATGAAATAAGCGATAAATATTTATATTATAATTAATAAATAAAATAAATTTAAAATAATTTTATAAATAGTTTATTAAAATAAAATTCATCATTAATATTTTAATAAATAAAAAGAAAATAAAATATGCATACATTATGAATGGAACTTAGAACCTTCAATATTTTAAACTTATTCTTGAACTAATAGGCTACAATCTCTTTCAATGAAAACTGGGTCATGCACCTATATGGTCCAAGAATCAACTAAAAATTTGCCATTGCAATTGAATTATTTTAGGAATAAGTCGATCATATTTCAAATTTACTATTTTTATTTATCTTAAATGCATGGACATAATTATTTTAAATGTTCAAGTGATAAGATATTATTATTAAAAAAAGTGATAAGATATTTTAATAAATATAATTATTTTATTTATTTATTTTAGAAAAAAATATAACATGTGCTCTTAAGATACATGATATCAAACATTAAATATATATTGAAAATGTAAAATGTGTACTTAAAATTGTGAAAAGTGAATAAAATTTATAAATTGCAATTTTCAAAGTGTACTCTGCACTTTTTCATTAGTAATGCACATTTAATAAGTTTTAACATATGTCTTAGAGCACATATTAGTCAAACCGTTTATTTTATGCAATGAAAAACTAATAACGTTATCAAAAAAAAAAACTAATAAGGTTTCTATTTTTTTTTATTTTATTAAATTAAATGTATACCTTGAATATAGGGCATAATAACAATACTCAAATATTGGAAGTTTCAGAATATTGGTTGGGGTTGTATTAAATATCTTTGCCAAGGTCTAATACTGAAAATAAGTAAAATGATTTTAAATTTAATTTTATATTGGTGTGTTTATGTAATATTCATGAATGTTATGACTTTAGTGTAGCTGACCATGTTACACCCAACCGAAAGTAAACAAGTCAAATTTCAAATCAGTGCTCGTGAATGTTACAGGGAGGAAAGCATTAATGGTTTATGGCCCTCATAATTTTTTTTATCCGTAATAATACCTAATCTAGGTGGCTGCATTTAATTTAGGGCAAACTAAAAAAAAATTTATGATTTAATATATTTTTAATTTAAAATCATTGAAATTTTTTATAACAATTTAAATTATAAGATTCAATTTATTAGTAAAATATAATTTTTATCTATTTTCATCTTATATGATGTTGATGTAGCATCAATTTTCATTTGATACATGTATAACTCTTCAGTGTCATATCAAATGAAAATTGACGAAAATCCTATTTACTAACAAATTGAACTTTAGATTACAAAATGCATTAAATTATAAATTTTTTTTTTTGTACTTTTCCCTTTAATTTATATTGGCATTTATAATAGAAATTTTGGATAATAAAATTAAATTAGTTGTAGCTGAGAAGAGTAAATCAACTAGTGAAGAGTTACTTTATTTTAAAATTTTATATAATTGCTTTAAAACTCTTGAAAACTGTCCTTATAATCTTACTTGGCTTGAATATAATTTCTTATGGAATAATTCTGGATCGTACTAAAATAAATTAATAACTATAAAAATATAATAAAAAAAAGTTTTGAAATTATACTTCATCATAATCTAATATTAATGATATATATGAAAATGATAGAATATAGTTTATGCCCTAGAAATATTGTGTATTGGGTCCAGCCAGATCTAAAGTTTGGTGCTTATCTTGTGAAGCAAAGTTGGCATATCCCTTAGGAATGGCAATGAATTAGGTTTGGAGTGAATTTTAAGACTCAATTCCATAGTTGCCCCATTATTGTAGGGGGAGGAGGGGGGATTCCCCATTGGATTCGGGGCAGGGACGTGTTTTGCCATCGGGTCGAATGGGTTTTGCCATCCCTACCATCCATTATATCAAATTGTGAGTTAATTTCACAATTGGTCTTCTAACTATTAGCTAATGAATATTTGGATCCATAAACAGAATTTGGAGTGAATTTTAAGACTCAATTTCATAGTCGTCCCATTATTATACGGGGGGTGGGGGTGTGGCGGGGAGGATTCCCCATTGGATTCGGGGCAGGGACGGGTTTTGCCATCGGGTCGAATGGGTTTTGCCATCCCTACCATCCATTATATCAAATTGTGAGTTCATTTCACAATTGGTCATCGAACTATTAGCTAATGAACATTTGGATCCATAAAAT
>CAOJBK011482094.1:0-10136 GCA_948294925.1 Codiaeum variegatum | reverse complement strand
GCAGGTGGTGCCATCAAACTTCTCAAAATTTAGCATCTGAAATTTAGGCAAAAGCTTGGTATTTGGGAAGGGACTTAGTGCCTTCACATCAAGGACATTTTCCTTCTTTTTTTAGAGCTTTCAAAGTCTTTTCCATTTCCTTATACTTCTTAGCCATAGTCTTAAGGAGTGGATGATCTTCAACCCCTTTTGGGAAAGGATCTATAGTAGGGGTAGTTGGGGTGCTATTTTCATGGCCAATAGGTGGATTTAGGATAATGACTTCATCGACCATAAGGTATTTCCTAGAATTGGAGGAGGAAGCATCGTTGTTAGGTTGAACCCCAACTTATGACAGCATGGATTAAACCTTGTCCAAAATAGTCTTCTATTGGGCTTGCATCATGGTACAGAGGGTCTCTTATTGAGTCTTTATGGCTTCCTCTTTCCTTCTCATGATTTTAGTGCGCATGGTGGCAATGTTAATGGGTAGAGCAACAATAGTAGCATTGGGTGTAGTGGCATCAGCAGCAGGTGGGATATCTCTAGTGTTCAATATGGTGACCTTAGGAAAAGGGGAAAAGAATTCGGTTTCAACTCTCTAAGCAGAAAGGTAAAGCCAGTAATGGGAAGGTAAGTTGTAAAAAGGGAAAGTGTTTAAAGGATTGTTTTTTCTTTCTAGAATAGGTGCACTTTGTCAAACTTCATTATTTTGGATGTCATGATGCATGCATGCTTGTATGCATGAATGAAAAAGATTTCATGATGATAATAATATCAGAGTTATTATGGTATATGGGACCTAAGATCAACTCTAATCATTACATGATAGCTTGGTGGCTTAGAGGTTCCTCAACTACTAGAGGTGCGATATACCTAACTAAATGTGAATCAAAGAGATCAGCGTGGGTTCGACGGTACGTGTGACCTTGTTATCCCAACCGAAAGGATAAGAGGGTATGCCTTGGAGTTGGATGATTTCACTATCGACAAAGTAGTCCCAACGAGGAAAGCTCACACAATGTTACTCTCTATCTGGGTTTTCCTAAGATAAGGGATCATGTGAAGTGATGTATGAGCCTATTTTCACTCAGTTTTAAGCCATAAAGATTATTTTATCATAAAATAATCAATTTTCCAAAAGTCCCCAGTGAAGTCACCACCTTTGAGGTCCCGTTCAAGTAGCCTGTGGGATTTCCCTAGCGTACCTCTGAGCTTGTGGCTCAAAAAAAACCAACCATGAGGAGTCAGATTACACATAGCATCGAGGATTGTGGTCGGCTCCCACATTTGTGCATCCACATGAGTTCATTGGTGTACACGTGGTGTGCTTAGTATATAAAGTTGCCACCTAATCTTTAAGAAAAAGGTTTTTCTATGGCAATTAAGAAACTAGTTTGAGTTAACTTCATTGTTAGGAAAATTCTGAATAATTTGCCCAATTATAGAAAAAGGTTATCCTCAAACCAAAGGGGGTTCAGGGATTCGTGATCTGATAAAAATAATTTTTATGAAAACTAGTTTTGACAATTTTAAATAACATTTTGGCTTAAAACAAAGTGATTTCGGTTAAAATTGCATTTTCGTGTATGCATTATATATCACGTGATGCATGAACAAATATCATAGAAAATATGATGCATGGACAGGCTATAATGCATATGACAATCATATAAAGTGATAAAAACAAAGAAATAAATCAGGGGTCCTTCCTCTAACCCACTTTAGGTTGAAGGGAAGGCACACATCCCTAAAGAAAATGATTAAATTACATAGCAAAAGATGATGAAAATTAAGGGATCTCCCCTCCAGTCTTACGATCTGGGATGAGCACACATTCCTCAATACAAATCCATACACAATTAACAATAATAACATGAAATAATCATAAACATTATAGATCACAAATAATTAACAAAGTAAACTAAACAGCAGGAAAAGAAATAGTAAAAGAATAAGTAAAATAAAGAAAAATATAATTTTGGAGTTGAAGCCATGAAACAACTTACCAGTATATCCATTTGAATGGGAATCAAACCCCATGCTATTCTCCCTTCTCGCGAAGGGTGGGGTTGTTCTGATAACATGTGGGTGGTTTGAATGTTCAGTAGCTAGCCAATTTTATTTAATAAAATTGTTAACTAATAGGCTATAAACCAATTCAGTTTGATTAATAAAAAGATGATTCTAATTTTGAAATGATTGCCTGAGTTCATTTTGGGGCTTGATTGGATTTATTTTTATGAAAATAGTATTTCAACAAAAACATGCCTTAGTTTAGATTAAAGGTCTTAAAAAAGTTCATTTTTATAAAAAATGGAATTTTGATAATGATTCCTTAATTTAGATTAATGGGACTTAATTGATTCATAGATTAAAGGAAAAGAAGGATATTATATTGATTTTACCTTTTGCTTGCGAGGTTTTGGAATCGAAGGGTCAGAGTGCTCGACGAAACCAAAATGAGTCTCCGTTGTGTTCAGAGAGCACTGTTGTATGTCTTTCTGAACTGGGACTAAAGGAACTAAACAGGTAGATTGATAAGAACCAAGTGTTTGTTAAAAGTTTCTGATGATTTGGATTGACTGAAGAGGAATCGTATTGTTTAGGTTGTGTTTAGAGGGGTTTGGAGGTAAGAAAATAGGTCTGAGTGAGTCTAGAAATCAGGAAAAATGGAACCTTGATTTGTTATGAAAAGTCTAAATTTATAAAAGTTCGTGCTAGAAACCCTAGGGACAAAATGCATGCATTTTGGGAAAAACACATGCTTTTTGTACTAGACACATGCGTTTTCTCAAAACTCGTACATGACTGGGCCTGGGTCACTGGCCTGGTTTTTTAGGTTCAATTCGAGTCTGGTTTGAACTGTTGGACTCGTATTAACAGACTGGATTTAATGGTGCTAAAACTAGGATTAACAAAGCTATATCTTAGTATTTATGTTTTCTTTTGATCATTCTTAAAGATTTAAAGCTTTGTTCGCTTGGTACACTGCCTATCTGTGCAACTCATTATTAGAAGTTGTTGTCCTAATCTCACGGTATTCTAAGCTGCTGGTAGTTGCTACTTGAATAGAGATTGTCTCTGCTAGCCTTTAGAAGATGGGAAACTATATTTGGATTATAGGCAATTGGACTGCTTTCTTGGTCTTTGAGTTTGTAGTTGTAAACCCTTTTTTATGGATTTTTATTTAATTATGACTTATTTTAGTCCATTATTTTCTCTTGATATGATTGTACTTGTGTTTTGTGTGGGTATTGCCCTTTCTATTTGAATGAACATGTTTCAACTTCTTAGGCAAAAGAAAACAAAAGAAATTTAAAGAAATACAGAGGGTAATTAGGTAGCTAATAACTTTACTAATTATAGAGCTCGAAATCAGGGATTTCATTGGTGGTCTATCCATTCTAATTTTTGTAACAACTTTGTTTATGATATTTTTATAATTCTCTTTTTCTAGGCATAACAACTTAGTCAATTGTTACATATGGGAAGGTTTGTGGTATGTATAAGGGTGAGAAACAAAACAAGATGCTTGAACCCCAAAAAAGGGTAATCATTTATATTGTACTATGCTTGAAAAATTCAATAACTCTCATAAGACAATGAAGTGAGTCATTGTGAGGCCCTATCCAAACTTGGGTTGCCACCAGTATGTCTTCGAGTCTTTGGCTCAAGAAAACCAACCGTGTGAGGTCAGATTCAGCATATCACTTTAGGTGAACTCCTTATGAGTCCGTTGGGTCGGAGTGTGAAGGTGTGAGTCACCACTTAGTTTTTAGAAAACTTATTCATTTTCATGGTAATTAAGAAACTAGTTAACTCCATTTTAAAAAATCTGACATTTTCTCCAATTTTAAGGCAAAGGCAAGTCTCGAACCAAAGGTGGATTCGGGAACTCGTGATCGATAAAAACATTTTTAGAAAATTGATTTTATTTTCTAAATAATTTTGGCTTAAAAATTCTATATGAATTTGTCTAAAAAGAATTTTTCATGTATGCAAGACATACTTTCATGATGTATGAATAGATATAGCATGCCAGAATGATGCATGGATAGATATCATATTATGAATGTGTGAACCCTTAATTTTGCACTTCAAGAATTACCAGTTGCCTCTTGACTCTCAAGAGTTTGAAACCTAAAGGAGTCAAGGGGCAGCGCCCATTGTTGCTTGCGGGAAAACCCCCGAGACAAAAATTTTAAATTGCAACGGTCACTATTACATCTGACCTATCAATATGAGCCCAACGGATCTGATCTGGCTAAAATCGGACATCAAACGAGCCTAGAAAGCCTAAAAAACTGAATTGGCTGAATTCAACCCGACCCAAAAAATTGGGCCCAGGATAGACACATGCCCAAAATGATAGATGCGTGAGTGAAATGACAAGATGCATGCGTGAATGACTTCATGCATGCATTCAGGCCTCAACGTATATGTCAAGCCCTTCACGCATGCTTGAAGGCCCACGCGTATGCGTAGAGTGTGTGACACACACACCTTTCAATTTTTAGGATTTTTTGACATGATTCTTTATAAATTCGACCCTAAAAAACAAAGTCGGAGTTCAGACCTTTTCACCAATTTTTCCAGAATATAGAATGCTCTCTCAAATACTCACCAGACATTAGATTACATAATTTTACATTAATCTAAGCCATTAGAATGCAATTCTCAAATGACTGACACTTCAGACAATACAGTTATAGACAATCCTGACGATCAACCCATCCGATTAGAATATAATCCAGTCCATTTCCAATTTGTCCATAAAATTAATCCACACTCTTTGAACACAACAGAGACTCGCTCCGGCTTCATCAAACCGTTAGAACCTCCAGCTTCCAAGCTATACAAAAAGGTAAATACGATATAGTATTACTTTTATCTTCAATCAAATACCATTTTAAGCCCTTTAATTTAGACCTAAGGAATATTTTCAAAACAATTTCTATTTTATAAATAACTTTTCATAATTAAAATGCATAAGACCCAAAATCTGTTTAGACAAAACACACAATCCAAATGCAATTTTATATTAATCAAATTCAGAATTAGTTAATAGCCTGTTGGGATAATTATTTTTATCAATCTAAAATCAATTAGCTATTGAACCAATAACCACCCCTCTTATTACCAGAACAACCCCCACCCTTCGCGAGAAGGGAGAACGACGTGGGGTTTGATTCCCATTCAAAGGGATATACCGGCAATCCATTCAGGGCTTGAGCTCCAAAATCGCTTTTTCCTTTATTTTCATTGTTTATTTCTTTATTTTATTTATTTTTTTAGTTGTATTATTTATCGTTCATTATTTGTTGTGATGTTGGTTATTATTCAATCAGTCTATGTTGCTATTGTTCTAAGTGATGAATGGTTTTGGGGAATGTGTGCTCCTCCAGATCATAATATTGGAGGGGAGATCCCCTGTTTATCAATTTTCATTGTATTAATTTTACTGCTTTCTTTGGAGTGCTGTGCCTTCCCTAGAACCTGAAGTGGGCTAGACGAAGGACGCCCGACAAAATCGCTTGTGTTTATCGCTTTATGGATGTCATTTGCATAATCTGGTAGGCTCATGCTTTCATATGATATAAATGCTCATGCATATACAAAAATCATTATTTTTAACTGAACTTGCATGATTTCTCAGGCCAAAATCTTATTTTAATTAAAATGGAACAAAAGTATTTTTATTAAAATGTTTTTCAGATCACGAACCCCCAAACCCCCTTTGTTCCAAAAAGAATAGCTTTTTCATTTGGGTAGAAATTGAATTTTTCTAAAATGGAGTTAAATCAAAAAAAGGGTTTATTAATTGGCTTAGAACAAAATTGACTTATCTTAAAGGTTAAGTGGCAACTCTGAACACTTCACACACAATGTGCACTCCAATGGACACATGTGGATACACAAATGTGAGAACCCAATCCACAATCCTCGATGTTGGGGAACACAATCTGAAGGTTTCCTGTGGTCCATAAGGCTCGCAGGCTCTCTTGCTTCAGGGAAATCCCACATGCCGTTCGGGCGGGGCTTCACAAAATGATAGATATAAAGCGAAAGCGATAAAAAAAATGGTAGAAAATAACAAAGGTCCTTCCTCTATCCCCAAGGGTTTTAGGGTAGTCATGCATTCCCAAATTGTAGATCTAGAGAAATAAAATGAATAAATAAATTACATCTAAAAAACAAACAAATGGGATCATTTCTCCAGTCTAAAGGATTTAGGAAAGATACACATATCTCAAAATAATTACAGAACTAGAATAATAATAATAATAATAATAATAATAATAATAATAATAATAATAATAATAATACAAAAAAATACATAAAAAATAAAACTGAATAAAAATAAATAAAAAAAGGAAAAAATAAGAAAAATTAGTTTTTTGAGTTGCAGCCTTAGAACGGCTTGCCGGCATATCCCTTTGGATGAGAATCAAACTCTACGCCGTTCTCTCTTTCTTGCGAAAGGTGGGGTTATTCTGAAAAGTAGTGGGTTGGTTGGTTGTAAGTTTAGAAGTTAATTCATTTTAGATTTTTAAAAGAATTAACCAGAAATCTATTAATCAGTTCATATTTTGATTAATAAAAAATAGATTTTGAATAATTGAATATGCCTAAGTCAGTTTTAAGGGCTTTTATTTCAGAACCAAAATACTATACCATTTTTAGATATATTACCTTTGACTTTTGGGGCTTTGGAACTAGAGGGTTGGACAGTTTGTGAAGCCAGAACAGGTCTCCGTTTACGTTCAGAGAAGTCTGTCTGAAAATTTGACTCAAATCGACTAGGAAACGTCACCTTTAATACTGATTGAAGTTGGACTGTCTAGTGTTTTTAATTTGAACTTAGCAAGATTTCAGTGATTAGGGCTATTCCGAAAGTATTTTTGACGTGTGAGAGTTCTCAAAAGAGCCCTTTAACTGAGTGTCGGAGGATCGAATTTATAGAAAATCATGTTGGAAAAGTAAAAAAATTGGGCCTGGTGCATTAGAGTCCTAATGCATACGCTAAAACATAAGCTCATGCATTTGGGCCTAAATGTATACGTTTGGGCCTTGATGCTTATGTTTGGGCCCTGACTCATGGGCCCGGTTTGCAATGCCTGATCCAGTATGATTCGATATTTTGTATTTTTTGGGTCCGTTGGAGGTCCGATTAAGCGCGGTTTGAACCTATGGGCTCATATTGACATGATGAATTTAATGTTGCAAAAATATGGGTTCACACTTGCCCCCCTTAGCTGGCTTGTTTTGAGAAAAATGTGATTGATAAGTTTGAACACATTAATAGAGTGTAGCCCAGAGATTTACCTATATAAGGGCTTGCAAGGATTGTCAATGTCATTATCACAACCTTTCTCAACTTCTCCTTTTCTTTCCTTCAAGTTTTCCCACTCAAGTAGTTTATGGATGATACTGATCGATAATATTCAGAAGGAAGTCTGGTATACATAATTGCACGCGTCTTTAGAATGCGAGACTATTACTCTGGTCCCCGGCTCGAATGAAGACTTGTTTGCTATTTCTAAGGAACTATGGGGTTCTATCAATTTACCCGGAGCTTTTAATGATATATTCAGTTCAGACGAATCTTCTGACACCATAGCTGGCTCTATTGATTTACCCGATCCATCCACTGATTTGGATGTTTCTCATTATATTCTTGCAGATCTTCCACACATGGAGGCTTCTGATCTTGTGATGATTCCTAATGCCGTTCTTTTGGAAAATCGACAAGAACATGCGAGTTGGCTCGGATACCTTGCAATATTTTTATTTTCTCTCTCTTCTATTTTTTGTGCATTTTATTTTCTGTGTGCTCTATTTTTTACTCATTTTATTTTTTCAATGCACTCTTATTTTTTCCATGCACTTTTATTTTTTCAACTCGTTTATTTTTCCAATACACTCTTATTTTTTTTTCACTCATTTTACTTTTCCATGCCAAAAAATAAAATAGCATAAAATAAAATAAAAAGATAGAAATGAGTAGATTTTTACCTGTAGGATGCTGAGCATAGTCAACGGGGCACTTGATCCAAACTGTCTGAGGTACTCACTTTTTTAGGTTGTTTTGAGGTTGTTGCAGCTCGTATTGCTCCAGATCATCTATTTGATTTAATGAATCTAGACATTAGACGTACGTCCGATAAAAATCTGATTTTTGCTTTGGATGAGAGAAGGTGGCATATAACTAATACCTTCACCTGCTTGTGGGAGAAATGACCATAACTCCTTTAGAGTGGTCTTGCTTGACTGATATGTAATTTGGATCTAGGCCCATCATTTTCGACTATGATGTACAACTTCCCCGTACTCTGCTGAATCTACTTGGGGCGATTCCCCGTTATAATTCTAGAGGGATGATTCCCCAATCTTGTTTGATTGGTCACATCAAGAGTATGAATATGGAGTCCTATTCTATCGACCAATGTGCTCGGGTATGTTTACTGGTTATCCTTTCTACCCTCATCTATATAGTGAGAGTGGGCATGTTAATTTAAAGATACTGGCTTCAGTGTTTGATCTGGATCCACTTGATCATTTTGAGTGGGTTGGTGCCATGCTGACTGGGGCTTATCGAGGGATGGGAATGCTGTCCATGACCGATGGGACTGGCATTCATGTGACTGATAGTTTGGGAGGTCAAAACTTCCCTTTTTAACATGTTTTTGGTGTTTTGCTTTCCATGTTTTGTTAACTTTGTCCTTTTGCAGCTCTGAGCTTTTTTTTCACATTCCAACTCTTGCCCCGGTACTGTTAGAGAGGATATTTACTCCTGATGGGGAGAATGTGTTGTAGGGAGTCCTAGGTGGCTGTTTAGGCTGGCTTTTATTTTTCTTGATTATCGAGGGATTTTGGATACAATGACTAAGGTATGCTTTGAATATCTCTTCCTTTCATATTGCTTTTGGATTTCTTATTGTCGATTTGTCATTTCAGGTTGTCTGGTCGCCCTTTGACTACAATGTTCTGATGGACACCGACCCTTATGCCTTAGGTATAAATTTGATTGAGAGACGGATTATCTTTGGTTCCTCTGACTTTGTAGAGTTTTACCTTGGCAAGCGGATCATGGCATAGATGATCTCAAAGCTGATTATGCTAGTTGATCCTCCTTTGCTTTTGAGGGAGCCCATAGATCCTTCCTTTTTATATTTTTGGATGGTTGGGAGGCTTAAGCAGGATCTACTTATTTGGGATCCTCCTTACCTAGATTTCCTTTCCATTCATTTGATGAGAGGGAGGTCTCCCCTTTTTACTAGACCGGGTCAAGTTCCGATGGTGTCTGCTATTGCTGCTCCTAGGCACAGGCCTCGCACTCAGACTGGTCATTCTGTTGCTTAGGTTATGCTTAGTATAGGCTTAGTTTCTTCAGGCATGGGGGCCTATACATCAGCTATTCCTACTAGCTTGAGTCAGATTCAGGGATCTTACCATGGTTTTGCTGACCATGTCTTTTATATGGGAGCGAACGTTGTGAAGAGACTCCACCATGTAGGTTATGAATACCTTCCTCATACGGTGCATGCCGATCTGAACATGATTCCTCCAATGGTGAGCTTATAGCTTTTTTGGTATTACTTTTACCTTTTTCCCATGTTCCAACATCTGTTCCTTGCAGGTTATTGCCTCGATACACATTCAGAGTCATGACATCCACTAACTGACTTTGTTCATCTTGAGTACCAGTCTTACCGCTTTGAGTGTTTTCGAGGGCCGGAAGGAGCCCATGATCATTTGAAGATGTGGTGTCTGGATTGATGATGATGGTGATGAGGAGTCGAATGAAGAAGAGTGAATGCATGAATGATTTCTCCTGATTAAGGACTCATCATGGGTCTTTCTATAAAAATCTTTGCTTTATTTTTCTTATATTTTGAGCTTATGTTTATGAGAATTCTAGAAATTTTTGATTTTGTTTTGCAATTTTCTACTTCATAAAATATTTTTTTTTGAAAAATTAAAAATTAAAAATTATTTTGGTCAAAAATCGCCCGAGAATGGAATTGGATTGGGTCAAAACGAATCGTTGTGACAGGCCAGGTCGACGCGCGAGATGGCACACACGTCTAAGCCTGGATGTATGCGTTTGGGGGGGGGAGGGGGGGGGTTAACTCATGTGTTTGCTTCCTAAC
>CAOJBK011482072.1:27500-47257 GCA_948294925.1 Codiaeum variegatum | reverse complement strand
GTGCCATTTTTATGCGCTTGACTTTTGCCCCTATTCTTTCCCGGTCCAATATTTGTTCTCGAAACCCACTTTCGAATCTCACTTCAGACAACCTATTACCAACCTCAGATGCATGTGTTAAGCATAAGGCTGAAGTAGCATGATCGAAACGAAGAAAGTTAACCATTCACTCTAGTCATAAAGTCTCGTAGGCGATCTAAGGTTACCGACAAACGTCCTGGTCCCGCCGCTTTCTTGATTTACTCCATCACTAAAGAGGCTCTTTTCTATACTTTTCTTATGATATTTATTGTTCCAGAATTTCTAAACCGAGGATACCACCACTGATAGAAGGACCGGAGACTTGAACACCAGATCAGATAGGCATTCACCAACAAAGACTAGCACATCGCTGACTGATGACGTCTGCTGGATACACCATTCAGCAGTAGTGCTGAATCGAACAAAATAGCGATTCTGATAAACATTATTATAATGTTAGGAGTTGGGGAATCTAGGCCTAATCCAATAGAATATAGGCTGATTTGGCAGGTCGAAGCCTAAAGACTTTCTTTCAAGGTCAAAGCCATTCCGCTCGCAAACCAGCCTTCAAAGAAAGTAAAAAACTGGCGCGCTTACTTTTTGATAGGCTGATCCCTAGGCTGAAACTTAGATGCTTCTATCACACTCTTCTTTTCTTTCGAGAGAATAGCCCCAATGATGATGAAAATTGGGGTTGTAGAGCGGGTCAAGCCCGGGCAAGTGCCAGCCACTCTCCACCTGATTTTTCAAAGGACTATTTTCATATGATTTTTTTTTCCCACGAGATAACAAACCCCAATCTCGAAAGACCTCGATGCTCATTCAACCCTGAAAGCACTAAAAAGGCTGCCCTCCTCTCTTAGATGTTTACCAATCAAGTAGTACTTGTACATACAGAGGGGGATAAGCACTAATCAAAGTCTATTGCGCCTAGTTGAGCTTTTTTGTTTTGAGTGTGGCGAGGTCTTGAGTTGAGAGGAAGAGACTGCCCGAGGCGGCAGGGCGCTAGGAAAAACGAACCGGCTCAGGTGGTTTCAGGAAGGCTAGTCAATCCCGACTCCTTCTGCTGCAACCTTAGAAGACCGGGCAGGACTGGAGTCTAAGGGGTCTCTTTTGAATGTGGTGTGGCGGCCAAAAAGGCAAAAATCGAAAGTGGTAGCTCGGAGAACGTTACATCTACAGAGCTGGTGGAGAAGAAAAAAAGCCTCATCCAAGTCCCTATCGGAGGTTCCCGAAGGGACATTCACTTTTCTTTTTTATTTTATGAGGGCGGTTTGGAGATCCCATTCCTCACGTTTACCGTTGTCCCCAGACTTCACTCTTTCAACACTTGTATACTTTATAAATAGTCAGGCGTGTCCCTTTATCTGCCTCTAACAAGTGTGTGTGATCCACCGATTGATTTACTGAGTTACTCTTTCTTACCGCTGGAGTTCCCATCTCTTAAATCCTTTGATTACGCATTTCATATTTTATATATTCTAGTGACTTGCTGGGAGCAGCTCGTGCAAGATCATTATCATTCGCTGTTCGGTAGATCGAAAGAGACTAGATGAGCCGGCCGAGGACATACAGATTACCTATATTCACTCAGGCTCCCTTTTCAGGAAACAAGAAGAAATGAAGAGGGAAGTCCGAGCTTTTCTACGTGCTCATACCAAAATCTCTCTGAAATCCAGAACGGAAAGAAGGACCTACCTATTGGGGCTAGGAAGCACCCCATCCGGCCGAGATTGATCGGCTGACTGCGCAACCCCTAGATGAAGCGAACTTATACCAAAAAAGGTTAGCGACTCAGAGATTCACATTTAATTAAATGGAGCTGAATCGGGGAAGAGTTAGCAGAAGAAGAAGTAGGTGCAACGCTTTTAGTCGCGACCGGCTGGTAGCTGCGGGAAAGAAGAACTGAGTAAGAAGCTCTAGCGAATCTTTGCTTTTAGCCTTTTTTAGCGCTTGTTAGCGCGCCCTCTTCCCCTTCTAAGTATGTTCCTGATGCATGAAAATAGTTCTAATCGACACTTCCGGAACTTGAAATTGGCACACTTTCAAATCTGGAAAGAAGAGTGGTCTTCGACCTGACTTTTTCTGAATAATGGAATGGGCCCGGTCCTAATCGGTGAATGTATTGCCGGAAGCTTTTCTTTCTCGTGGAAGAGAAATAGAATTCGAATATATAATAGTAGGCTCCTTCTACATAATATGCGTTTAGTGTCTTCATCCCGACTTCGTGAGTCTACAAGCCTTTTGAGGGAAGCTATCGGCTAGAGGAAGAGTACGGCCGTATGCGCTACTGAAGCCTCTCGACTTGACGTAGTTGTTCCAGCGCGCTCCCCTGATTCAATAGATTCTGGGAGACGGGACTAGCCCGGTGACGGGAGAAAGACAACCGTTCGTAACCTCACTCCTTTGGCTGCCTTGTCACTTCGGCTGTGCTTTCGAGTCAGACTCACCTGTAAGTTCCTTC
Source organism: Codiaeum variegatum (assembly GCA_948294925.1). Lineage (NCBI taxonomy): Eukaryota > Viridiplantae > Streptophyta > Magnoliopsida > Malpighiales > Euphorbiaceae > Codiaeum > Codiaeum variegatum. Next base: position 44,772 of record CAOJBK011482072.1, on the reverse strand, counting down.
TAGCATCACCCAGGGGTTGGCATTGTTCGGCCCTCCACCAGGTTTTTCCTTGCACAACCACGGGGAAGTTTTTCAGTATTTAAACCTGCATGAAGCCATTTTTGGTTCTTTCATTCTAGATCCCCCCTTGAAGTATCCACTAATGGAGGAGGAGTGACCCAAGAGCTAGCTTAGCACTTAGCTTAGGAAAGCAATATCGCGCGTACTAAGGCGCGTAGACATCAAGCCGTAGCGCGAGAAACCCCTCTTTATGAGGCTTTCCACTCTTCCTCAGTGATTTGAACGTTCGAACCCAGGATTCAGTTATGGAGTCGGTGTGGATGGGGGAGTTCTTACGAGAAGATGATCCAGCACTCGAAAAACTAACAGAAAAGGGGGAAGTTCCTGAGATTGAAAGGAATTGATGTCTTTCTTTCCCTTCTGGCTCTCACTGATAGACCACCCCGTCCTATCACAAATTTCAAAATAACCTAAACCATTAAACCCTTTTTCCTATGGCCATTTCCAGGCCTTTTTAGGCCAGTTAACAACAGCAGGAGCTACCGGTGAATTTTTAAGCTTTAGAGAATGCCAAGGAGAACGCCTTGAAGTAGCAGTGTCATTTATTAATGATGTAAAAAAAAAGGCACTTAATCCCATGCTCTGAGAAGAGGATCCACTAGACGGAACTTAAATAAATGAATCTCAAATCCTGGTATTCCAAAGGAAGAAAAAAGAAAAGGAATTGCCTTCTCGGCAAGTAGAGTTACCTCAGCCAGCTAACTTACTAATCCGTTTTCTCGGCCGGGTACCGCTTCCTCCCTTTGGCTAACTTCCTAATAATTTCGTAATCGTCGATTGTGAAAAAGAGAAGAGCGGCTGCTTGAGAAGCTGTTGGGAGTTAGGAGGAATGCGCTCTTAAAGAAATGCCACTAGTAGTAGAGGCTTAGCAATCATTCGAAAGTTGGGATGGAGCGTGAACTAATAGACAGATGGGATTGTTTGCTTCAATGTAAGTGTCTATATACCAAGGGCTCTTGAAACTATATCAAATAGAATAGGCTGGAAAAAAACCTACCAGAAACTCTTGTTTTAATGCCCAAAGATAGGCCCTTTCGAGCCTTTGAGTGGGGCATTTGGTTCGTGTCGTGCTATTACCTATGGGGCAGATTCGTTCACATCGGATTGACTGCCCGCGGGTGCTATCTTAGACTTTTAGAGGGAAGGGGATATAGGAGTTGGAACGCTTCTTTGCCACATGGCTCCGCTACGACTCATCAACCAAGGGACTGATGCTTGCCTGACTCCTTTAGGGCTTCTGGGTGACGTACACAATATCGAACTCTGAGAGTAACATCTGCCACCTTGCTGTACGGCCCGTGAGGGCTGGCTTTTCAAAGAGAGACTTCAGCTTCAGCGGGTCCATGTCCATCCTTGCAATCGTATAGTTCAACATGTAGTGGCGTAGGCGTTTCGAGGCCCATGTAAGAGCACAACAGGTCTTTCTTTTCTAGAACCGTATACCTTGTCTCATAATCAGTGAACTTCTTTCTGAGATAGTCTATGGCTCTTTCCTTCCTACCCCTTTCATCGTGCTGACCAGACACAACTCATGGATGCTTTCATTACTGACAGATACATCAGGAGAGGTCGACCAGGCGGGAGGATTGAGTAGATATTTCTTCGCTTTGTCAAACGCCTTTTGGCAATCCTCGTTCCTTGTGTCTATCTTTTCTGAAATCTTTCTGAGCAGTTTAAAGATCGGCTCACAGATGGGTGTGAGCTGGGCAATGAACCTGCTGATGTATTGTAGCCTGCTTAAAACCTGATTTCTTTCTTGGTACCGGCATGCCGATAATTGCTTTGGCTTTTGCAGGTCGACTTCGATTTCTCTTCTGCTGACAATGAACCCGAACCTGACGAAGCACCAAACCTCCTCCCGGCTTTATATGCTTTTGCGGATGAATTCGAAGACTGTATTTCCGCAATCTGTCAAACACTTTCTTCAAATTCACGGTCTTCTCTTTAGCCCAAGACTTGGCGATCATGTCATCGACATAGACCTCCATTTCCTTGTCTTTCATATCATGAAAGAGCACAGTCATGGCCCTATGATAAGTCGCCCCAGCATTTTTCAAGCCGAAAGGCTTCACCTTATAACTGAAGGTTTCCCACTTAGTGATGAAGGCTTTATCTTCTTCTTCCATTTGTATCTGATTATACACTGAGAAAGCCATCTATGAATGAAAACATAGAGTTTTTCGCAGTGTTATCCACGAGCACATCTATGTGGGCTAATTGAAAGTTCTCCTTCGGACTGGCCCTATTTAAGTCTCTGTAGTCTACACACATCCGAACCTTTACTTACATTATTATTTGGCACAACATTGGCGATCCACCATTCCGAGTATTTGGCAACTTCTAGAAAGCCAGCATCAAATTGCTTCTTCACCTCCTCTTTTTCAAGCAAGCAGGCAAAGGGTGGTCTACGATCAGGGCTGTGAGTGAGCCAACTCGTTTTTAAGCTCTTTTATTTCCTCCGCCTGACAAGTGCCTAAAGTAAAGCTACTAGGAATATTTCTTTGTTGGAGGGGTTTGACCAAGCTAAAGCTTCCCTACGCCCTTTAAGAAAAAAGGCCTAATCCCTTAACTTAAGTAGTAAGTCAACAAGGGCAAGACACTTTTTCACTCCATCCAGTTCGTTTGATAGCAGGTATGGCAAATCCTTTAAAAAGTGCAAGCCTTTCAAACTGCTTTGCTAGCTAACCTAAGTAAGAAATGAAGTTCAAATTAAAAGCCAGGGACTAGGTTTTTTCCTAGAAATGCTTGCTTGCCATATTCACCACTGGAAAAGTAACTTATGGAAAGACTTCAAGTAAAGAAACTAAATGGATCATTTGGAAATGGAACTGGTATACTTACTGGCCTAGCAGTTGAAACTGGATCAATGAAAACTGGCCTTTTTTCTGCAATTGAATGAGAAGGCACTGGAACTAGCTCGCAAGCATAAGCAATGGCGGGACAAGAAGATCTTTTTTCGGACTTTGCCGGGTTATTAGGTAACAAGCCAACAAGTCTAACAACCGGAGGTTGAGGAATCAGTCTCGTCCGGGGTTGGTTTGGCAATGCCCAAGTTGGTTGGTTCGCCTAGTTCGTGGGCAAGATAAAGATGCTTTAGTCCCGTTATCGAGGTGCGAATTCCTCCGTCTCGGCTTGGTTCAAAAGTAGGTCGAATCATAAGTAGAGGAAGAAGGTGGATCGAAATCTGGTGAAGAAATCTCAGTCGGTGAAGGAGTAGAGAAAGGGGTTGGCTTAAGGCGAGAACGCTTCCCCTTCTTCTTTGTCGGTTCATAAGAATCCACACTCAATTCCATCGATCCTTCTCTGCTTGCTTGGAAGAACTAGGCTTAGAGCCAATAGAAGTCAAGTAGTAAGTAGTTGTCCCTTCCTCCTCAAATGTCATTGCGTGGAATCGAAAGTAGACTAAACCATATGTCAATTTGCCGAATCTAGTTAGGACTTTCTACGCTGAGAAGAGCAGTGGTTTATTTAATTACAAATCTTTCAGACAACCTCTTATGCGATATCGGTTATCGCAATATCCGCTGCAGCCTCTCTGTCGCATAATCGGCTGTTACCCCAAAAGACAAAGAAAAGAGAGATAGGAAAGAATCAAATGGAAGGATGTAAGGCTAGCACCGAATCGAAGGCAGGTATAAGGAAAGGGAAGCTTTAGCTTGGTCAAACCCACAGGAAGACAAAAGGAAATGGGACTATCCCCGAAGACAGTTGAACACCAACCCTAGTACATGAATAATGATAGCCTCCAGCGTATAGTAACCTAACTGATGAATCATAGTTAAATCCTCTGTTGCTAGGTCACAACTCTTTAGATATTCCTTAGCAGTAGGTCTTGTCAGAGCCTAATCAATAGCTTGAGCAAGTTCGGAGTGGTCTTATAAAGACTTGTTTCATCTTACTGATGAGTAAGATCTTCAATATAGTTCTGTAAGTCACTCTCTCTCTTCCCTTCGCCCCTTTACCGCTTTACTGTTACACTAAACAGAGGCTTTATCACCTTAAGGAGACGGAATTAGTCTTAGTTTAAATATCCCTGTTCACGACTCTGCTGCAATTGACTCATCCACTGCCACTGGGATTGGAATGCTTGACTTGCTTTCAAAGCCTAGAAGGGCTAACTCTTAACTAGGCTAGCAAAGGCAACTGATAAAAGAAGTTGGGCAAGAACTCCGGTGAGAATCGGTAGTTGTTCTGTTAAAGTAGCGGTAGGTGTAGGAGTTGCTATTTCAAGAATTAGCCCAGACCCTAAAGCCTGTAGTGCGGTTCTGTTCTATAGGTTTCCTTCCTTCCTGCTTTTGGTTCTATAGGTTCTTTCCCGGGTTCTTCCCTTACAGTTCCTGTGGCTGTATCTAGTAAAGAGAAATGGTACTTTGGTTCGCTCTGTATGCGCAGCGCAGCCCTGATAGTAAGCTCTTGAAGCTAGTACTAGAGTAAAAGTACTTTTGCAAAGAAGTCAAGGATCGATGTAATTGAAGGAAGATGTTGACTCCATAGAAGGAAACTTGCTTAAGCCACACAAGAACAGATATCAAGATCCAAGGCTCCCGAAGGGAAGGAAAAAGAATGCCCTCTTTGGTTCTTTGATAGAAGGAGGGGAATGGGATTGATGGAAGAATTGGACATGCGACGAATACGCTGTTCCGGGGCTCTTTTAGTCCACCCTTTGAGACAGATATTAGACCGTAGGGCATGAACCCGAAGGGGAGACTCTCTTTCCGCGCAGTGAAAGGAGTACTTCTATAGCTTTCACGTGGCGAGAGGCTTTGCCCTTATCCCGAAATGAACAGAATAGGTTTTGCAAGCTTCGCACAGAACAGTAAATCGGGGAAGAGCAACCATTGCTTCTCAACCTTCGAGACTCAGCAGCATCACGTTCAATAAAACCTCCTTCCCGTTCCCTCGTCAACTGGGGAAATGGGCTCTTTATAGCATTCAATTCCTTCTTGTGTTTGGGAGAGCTGTGGTCTCAGGGTTGTTTGTGGCCAGAGTTTACTCGTTATGCGTTGGACAGCAACAATAAGCTAACGGGATGGAGCCTTGATTGCTTTCAGGACCGTATAGACCGATGGTTGCCCTCCTGTGAGGAAAAAAACCTATTCCGGGTAGACTCGGGGCTTCGTTAGAAGGTGGCGGCAAGCGCTGTATATTCGCCATTGGGAACTACGTTAATCAGAGGTTGTTACACCCCTTCCATGTTTGGGTGGCGGAGGTCTTAAGACGTCTCCCCCAAGATGGGACTTTTAACCAACTCTTGATCGACTGGTTGGAAGTAGGCACTGTTTCTCCTTTGCCTCAAGTGTGGTTAATTCAGCACTTGCATGCAATATCTTTGAGGTGCCTTTTGTTAAACGAAGGTTCTCTCAAGTATGCTTTGTGGAAGGGAGAGGTGAGATGGAATTGAACGACCGATAGGGAGAGGAAAGGACGAAGGAACTCGACTGAAAGGAGAGATGTAGTTAACAATCTCCCTTACTTTTCGCCTTATCTGCTCTTGGTAGGGTGTTCCGACTTTCTTGCTTGCTTACAGAAGCATTAACCGAGCATAATCTAGGAGCCGGTTCTTTACACCGCTTATCAGATGATGACCTACCCAACTCCCCATATAAGGTAAGCTATAGCCCTGAACTCTTATTTATCCTGTCAACTGATATAGCTCAGTCGACTAGTCTCAGCTATGTCCGGTAGAACAATTGCTTTTTTTGCTTGCTTGAACGGGGATTGGATTGCCTTACCCAACGGTAAGAAAGGTAAAGGTGCCAAGAAAGTAACCTGCTCAATAGAATCCTGCCGGCTGCCCGATCATGACGTAGTCAAAGATAGAAGAGTGAGAAAAGCTTATTTGCCCAATTCAGGAAATGCCAAGCATTAGTGCCAGTAGCTCGACCGATCCAATAGGTAGCTCCACTGAAAGGATAATTGAGAAGTTGTACCAGGATTGGTTCCAGAGTAAATCAGTCTATTTATACCAGTTTCTCACTTCCGGGGCATCTCCGGAGATCAGATAAGGTCTACGCCTTCTTCCTTTAACTCTTAACTAGAGATCGGATCTAGGTCTCAAGTCCTTTGAGCAAGGAGGGTTGTTATGGAAGAAAATTCTATCCTTAAGAGGCAAAGGTGACTCTATGTCACTTGGCTCTGCAAGGAATGCCTCTCGCTACTCTTTATCTTAGTGGGTAAGAAATTCCATTACTGAACCGGAAAAGCTAACCGGTCAGGAACTACTCTATCAATTCCTTTGCGGCAAAATGACAAGGCACTGAAAGTGGTGATGCGGTTGCGGGACAAAGAAAATCAATCTTCTTGATCGTTTTCTTTTTATCGTCGATCCATATAGGTTTTTGTGCCACCTTCGAGAATAGTCCCAGCTAGCTAAAGAGGAACTTCTAGTAACTACTGAATCCGAGGTCTACTCCACAACAGCGATAGCCCGCCGGTTTTCTTTGCTTTGAGGCCGATTTAAAGCACTCGTCTCAGTAGAGACAATCCTTGAAAAAAAAAGCTGTTTAAAGGCGCTCACTTGAGCCCTGATGTGAGACACTCGAAAAGGACTTCACCAGCGTTTGTGATATATATGTTGTTAGGCAAATGGAACCGTTTGGGTGTCGGCGAAGAGGAAGACCAGCCCACGGACCCTTACTTTCAGATGTGTGGTTTCAGCATACCGATAGAAAGAGCAATGAATGGAAAAAAAAACCAAGCCTTACCGGAGTTATAAGGAGACACTTAGCCACACTAGAGAGCTTAGAAATTTCCCATAGGTCCACTGTGTGACTGCGTGTGTTTGTTAGATTGCTTGGGGTTCTATGTTGGGCTCACTCTTTTTCACCTGGAATTGAACTGTAAGAGAACCAATCCATTGTCTTCGAATAGTCAAAGTATGCTTTTCAAAAGCCAGTTAAGAGATCCGCCTTCGTGGACAATAGGCCTCGAGCTGGTAGTAGCGGCAAGGGAGGGAGACTTACTACTAGAAGACTGATAGGGATTTCAGATTCTTTCTTCTTCATCCGCTCTCATTAGCTCTTTAAGAAGCTAGCTCTAACTCTACGCAAGGTTTTTTTAATGCAATCCATACAGTCTAGTTATTCTTATAAAGTCTTCTTTTTATCAACTATTCAGTCAGAATACATATCCAGACAGCCCTCCCTGAGCCAGAAAGCAAACACTTATACGAATTGAATTCAGAAGCTTGATCGGAAACTGGGGAATAGGGAGAAGTGGGAGCCGCGCCTTGACACATGCTTATATGAGGGAGATCTTTTATAGGAAGAGTTAAGGAGTCGCCTATGTTATGGATGGAATGAGAGATCCGCCTCGACACCCCATAAGAAGGGGGGAGGAGCGGATTCACGGGCGGAGAAAGAAGCGGTATGGGTAAGGCACCCGCCCTTCTGTCTCTCACCCTATTGTAGTGTAGTAATGCTTTACTTCATGCTCTGCCCTTTGTTCGATTCAACCTTTCGTTTTCAAAAAAACCTCTTGTGACGGGTTTCTTTCTTCTGTAGGACTTGATCGAGGCCCGGACCCGTCTGTCTAAAAGCTAAAAGACAGAAAAACCTCTGGTTAGGGCTATCGGATTCCGGAGTGAGGTCAGTATTTATCAAACTGACCTCCCGTACTCGCATGAGGTTTTTTCAGCATTTCAAATAGAGCGCTGTGGATAACCACCCAGCTTTCCGTGACATCATCCTTATCCACTTAGTCACAAGGTATATCCCCATGTAGTACTCCTTGGGGAGGCAACCAGCGTAATAGTTGGACCTTCAAAGGCAAAGGCTCAAGGTTCTTTATGAACATGGAAAGTTTCTTGGGAAGATCTGACTAAGTAAGAGGGAGGACTTCGGCTACAAGACAACATTCCTATGAAGTTGCATACACAATCTCTGAATAGGATTCTAATTCCTACAAGCAAGGGGGGAAGTCAACTTCGTCAGCAACCACAAGACACCTTTCATATAGCCCTGTCAAGTACCCAAGTTAGGCTTAGGCCATGTTTACTCAGAGTAACCTTCCTTAAACAGGAGTCGGTCGCCGGATCCACATCCACCTATTATCCCTGTGTTCCCTCTCCCCTCCCGGGCTTTAGAGCGGATGAAGTCAAAGACAAGGAGCTAACAGCAACCAATGAACCTCCAGACTCGAGCTCATCAGCAACATCTTCATTTCCGGCATTCGAAAGGGAAGGGGGTTTTTTAACCCAATAGCATCTATAGCTGCATCAGAACCGAGCTCTTCCAGCTGGATCCAATGCTTCAAAGAAATATAACTCTCATTCGGCAGGGATAGGGGCTCTGACAACGGATTCAATAGCAGCGCTCACTCTTGCAGCAGTTATTGCTAACATAGGAAGTCTCACTACTGTTTTGTCATTCACTAGCTTTCCCCGAGTGAGTTTTGGCTTTTTGTACCAAGTGCCCCAAGAGCTCTAGTCGATCTTACCCCATCAATCCAGTTCTCTCCCCATGGTAATACCACCCTGTACAAGCACGAAGAGTGAAAAAGTTCCACAGTGTAGGATAATCACATAGTAAGAAAGCCTCATACCTGGCATCAGAACCAGATTAGCAAGACAAAGCCTGGACATAGAAGCGAGGTATACATATGGCACGAGACACGGGTTACGAAACCATAGTCAGAATTCACTCAACTTCGACACCAGCCGGAGAGAAGGTACACATGCAGCAGTTGGCAACCCAGCATGGATGAGGTGGCACGACAGAAGAGACCAAGAAGCCACAAGGACTGAATCAACGTCTCTCCCATCGGGGATAAGTATACTACCTCCGCCTGGGTCAAGAGAATCGGTAAGGTTATAAGTTCCCGTAGTGACGAGTGTAGCTTTGGTCTACCCTGTGTCTTTAACGAAATCCCAGTGCAAACGATCGTATGCTTTCTGTAAATCAATCTTAACTGCCATAATCCCTCTCTCTTTGTTCTCGAAACAACCTTGTGCAATGAGAATATTCTCATTAATTTTTCGTCCAGGAACGAAACTCGTTTGAACCGGACTAATGAGCTTCACCATCAAAGGCTTCAACCTGTTAGCAATCACAAGTTTATAGAGCACATTACATAAGCTAATAGGCCTAAAGTGACTGTAAGTTTTACTGTTTTGGGAATGAGAACAAGTAAAGTTCCGCGCAAATTCAACCATTTCCCCTCCGTGAATACCGTTTTAACCATACGACAAACCGACTCCCCAACTGTATCCCATTGACTTTGAAAGAATAAAGCGTGGAGACCATCACAACCAGGTGCTTTCAAAGGGCCCATGTCAAAAAAAGCTGTTTTAATTTCATCATCTGTGACTTCCTTTTCCAAGCACAGGATATCAACATCTGTAAGATTATGGACCTCTCCTCTACAAGCCACTGCAGTGAGGGTTTGGTCTGAATCTCGTATTGAGATCTTAATGCCATAGGTGAACATTCTTGTTCGTTTGTCTTTCTATTGTCCTAAATAAGGGAAGGTAGCTCGAGGTAGAGTCCATACCATCAATAAAGTTTGCAAGACCAGGGACTGATCCTGAAAGGGAATGAATGGAAAAAATAGCATGTCGTATCAACGGAGAATTCTGAGATTCTTCAATAGAAAGCAGGTGGGATAGGGCCTCTTAATCAAATTCCAATAGAGTACCAGTACTATACTAGTGAAGGAGGAAATCGTAGTCCCACAGGATTCAATGAAGCTATGCCTTTTTCCGGACTAGCCGGCAGATCCGGTCTTTGAAAGAATGGCTTAGCTTATGACTGCAATCCCAGGTAGTCTTTCTAGCCTTCCCGGAGAGCTCACTGCTTCATAGATGTCGTGCGAAGGGACAGAGCTAATGGATGCCTATTCCGTTCTCCTGCGGAAGCTCTTGCTCAAGAGTTCAAACGGACAGAAGAGAGTCCTGCTATCGAAAAAAAAGTCCATACCATAGGAAAAAAACAAAGGAGATTTATTCACGAATACGATTTCTATTGCGGTGGAGGGAACGAAGCGAACTCACACTTCGCCTCTTGTTCTTCTATTCCTCTTATCGCCAATAAGCCGAGCCGGTGTGGGGACTCTATAGAATACCCCCCTTCCGCCGAGAGAAGGTTTGATGTAATTGACCTCCTCAGCAAAGAATAAGCCCCCTATGTGACTTTGGACAGGAAAGTTTTGAACGTTGGGTATAGACCGAGGAAGGGACTTATTTCAACCCTGCAAGGGCGGAGCTAGTCTAACTATCCGAGACATCGGCGACTGATAACGAGTTTACTTACAATCAAAATGATCTTTCTAGGCACTTTGCACTGTGGATGGCTCTATGCTCTGGAAAGGGCTGGCTGACACAGTTTGGCTCTATGATCAGGAAAGCTTTTCACCGGCGGGCATAGGAAGCCATACCTGGTGAATGATTCTTTTCCTCTTTGAGTGCTCTATCCTTAACCTAGGATAATAGGTCTGTCTTTCCTGAATATTGTATTCATGTGGACGGTTGAGTACATTGTTTAAGCGAGGACATGATGAAAGGAATGCTTATCATACGTCATTCTAAAGATAAGGAAGGGCTAAAGGTGGGGCAGGTTAAGTTAGGGCATCCGTAGTTTCAACTAAAGAATCAGTCGAAACGGACACTGAAGCTAAATCCGCAACAGAGCGAGTAGCCGGATGTGAGTGTTATAAAAAGCCATTAGCACTTCTGTTAGAGCCTTGTAAGCTAATCCTGTCTTTCTGCCCTCGAACCAGTGCTAAGATAATCCCGAAAGTGAGTTTGAAAGTGTTTTTGTAGTTCCTGGCTCTTACTTACAAGAGTAGTGTAATCTAATTATTAAATATAGGCTATACCTTACCAGAGGAGAAGTCAGTTAAGACACAAGTTTGAAAGCTAGATAGTCGATAGCAAATATTCCAGACTCAAAAGAACCAATTGCAGTGCTTTTGTAAACTCCTTCAGTTGCTGTGGAAGTCCCTATAGCCCACGGGAGAGAAAGAAATGAAGGACGTGATGCCCTTCCCCGAAGTTCCTATAATTGGGCCCTTCCTATCGAGGAGTTTTTAGATGTCGTAAGGGACTCGCCGGAAATCTTCGGTACCTGCTGCCAGGTGGAGCTGCGGTTAATTACTTTGGGAATCTAATTTTTCTCAACGAGTGGGGCGCTGTTCAAGTTGTGGCGAAGGGTGACTTTGACAGCTAGAAAGGTGTGTGTATCTTATAACATTTAAATTTCTTTAGTAGTTCAACGTTTGTTATGTTCTCTCTATTCTCTAAATTCACCTCTGGGTCTCCTGAAATACGAATGTTACATCCGCCTGGAGAAGAGGGTTTCAGGTTTCGCGTAAACCAGCAGTCCTACATTAGTAAGAACCCCCTGTGGGTGAGCAGCTAGTAGCTAGTGGAAGCAGCGAAGCTAGCGGAACCTTACGCGATGAAGCGGGAAAGGCTATCCATTCTGTGGGGCCTTGGTTACCACTTAGGGCGAATCAAAACAATCTTCCTTTTCAGAAAAGGGGAAGAAAGAGACTTCGATCACCCGACCGGGTTTGGCGGACGTTTTGAGGGAAGGCGGTAGAGTGATTTCGGCTTTGCGACGCATTTACTCTTATCCTCGAGATATGCTCTTTCGCTCCGAGGGCTAGGTTCAAGGGATGGTCTTCACTCTTGATTAGACTCTTTCCTCCTTCTCCTCCTTCATCGTCGTTGGTCCTTCGTTCGTAGTGGTCATTGTATAGTGAGAAAGCTCACCCCTGCCTTTAGACGAGAAAGTCCTCTCCCCTAGACAAATCAATAGGAAATGCTACAACCCATTGTTGTTCTTTTGACGATGAACCACTCCGGTACAACAAGCTAAAGTGACCTCTACGCTTCGTCCCCGGTGCGTAGGGCCGATCCCCTTAGAGGGAGGACCAGAAAGTTTGTGTTAAGCATCTAGTTGCTTTTTGTCTTGTTTAGGCATTTGGTGTCCTCTCTGCTGGCCTGCTTAGCGACAGAGCCACCTTCTTTGCTTTGGGGTCAGTGAGGAGGACAGGACAATCCCCCACTCCGGCGGTTTCTTTCTTTACAACGGGATTATACCCGGCCCGGTCCTATTTCAAAGAAGCAAAGAAGGGAAATCTTCGTAAAGGCAGCAAGGGCTGTCGCCTTCGAAGGTGGAGCCTAATGAACTTGACTCCACTGGTTGCAACATCCACATCCACTTTTCTGCTTTAGTACCAAATACCCTTCATGAATGTGCTTGCTCTTCTGTCTTTCATGCCATGCTTTGCGCTCTTTCTACTGGGCAATGCCACTCAGCATGCTTTCTGTCTTCCTCTAACTGTAGCAGATGTTGTAATGTAAAATAAAGACTTTATGCGTCACCGAGCTTATGCGGGGCTGCCAATCGTAAGCTCGGCACCAGGTGTTATTACTCCAAGGGAACAACTGCCTCGGTGCCATACACCAACGGAAAGGGCGTATGTCCGGGCTCCGCCCGTCTTAGAACTTGTACGAAAGGCCGGTAGTCTATAGGACCAAGACCGTTCGTCTCACAACTCTTCCGCAACATATGAATCGAGATCTTGTTCGTCGACTCGGCTTGGGTGAAAAAAGGAATAGCCATTCTCTCCTGACCTAGTTTCACTGAGACGAAGGTGGGCTATAGGACTGATCAAAGAGCCTATCTGTCTTTCGGGACATGCATCCTATCCTAAGAGGGGTACGTGTGTGCTCCAAGCCCAGTTCAGCTAGCTGATCCGAGTAAACCATAAAGAGATAGATCAGTTGCTGCCAAAGCTATAGACTCAGGTCTAAATTGATTAGATCACATAGCTATCAAGCTTCTCGCTAAAGGTGCTCATCAATACCTATTCTTCCTGGTTGTTCCAGACTAGCTGAACCCGAAGAGTGAGTTAGAAGGACCGCTATCAACAATCTTTGATTGCCTTTTGTCCTGCCACTTCCGTCTATAGTATACGCAAGAGAACCAGTCCTCCTTCTTGTTCTTGAACTAAAGTGGCGACTTCATCACCCCCCCTGGGTGAGCGGACCTGAAGTCAAAGGTAGAATAGAGAAGAGAACGGAAAGGAAGGATCAAAGCCCAAGGTCGGTGGGTCTCATAGCAAACCAGTCGTTCATCTCGCTTGGGTTGGTGTTTAAGTAAGAAGCCTTTTTCTCAGGGTTATGACCTGTAAGGTCATACCTCGCTCACTCAGTTGCTGACTTCTATTCTACATACACCCTGCCCTTGTTGCGCCCTCTAGGGCTTGCCTAGCCGTCTCATCCACCGGTGAGTTGACACCTCACTTAGACCCGTTCGTTGGTAGAGCGAACAAAGAGCGCTTGAGGTTTTTCCTTTCCTGTTGGCTGAGAATGAGTCTAGTTCTGACTTTCTGGGACTCATTCGGTCCAGGTTGCTTGCAATAGCTTCAAGAAGCATCTTTTGATTTGATTAAGGCAAAGCTCTAGTTGTGTTCTTTCCGACTGGCAAGGTTGGCTGCTCCTTTTGGTTCTTTCTCTGCGGTCCTTATCTATTTACGTATCTCAGAAGCATGATGTAGTCTTAGTAGCAGTAGGATTACCGGATTCCCTTGCTTTATGTCTTTCCAAGCTAAAGCTTTCCTGCTTTAAGTTACGGAAGGAACTAATTGCTATTTCATCAGCTGCATCAACAGCTGCCTTGCTTTAGTTTCCGGTGTTCTTGTTGAGTTCATAGCCGCTGTTAGAGTGATCGTAGCAGCTGTGGTAGAATCTGTTGTCGCGGGATCGGTTTTTCACGTATCAGCCCTGAGTACTAATACGACGAATGGGAGGGATGGCATAGAGCTTGTGCTGTTAAAGTTGCCGCTTCTAGTGCTTTATTGTTGTCGGATCGGAAGAGAGGTGGCATAAAGAAGATGGCATTCCTGTTGGAAGCGTTAGCTCTTGTGAAGACCTTAAAGAGCCCTTACCCGAACTCTTCTTACTTTACGGGGAAGAGGCCTTTAACCATGCTATACCCTAGCCTCCGAAATCGGGCGCGAAGAGGGAATATGAAATATTGGATGGATATTGAAACGAGTGAAAGACTTGGTTAGAGACCTTCCGCCCTCGGTTAACTTAAGGGATAGACCGAACCAGCTCACTAACGAAATTTCAGATCCGGGAATGTCCCCCGAAGCACACCTTATTCGCTCCGCTGAACGAACGGAAGGAGCCTACTAAACTAAATGTATGGTTATGGAGGTTTTTGGGCTTCGTACCTACTTGTTGTGTCTCCCGTCATAAGACAGCCGGCCGATACGAGGGATTGACTTAAACTTAATAAGGGTAAGAGCCTGTTTGAATAGAATCATAAACTAAAGCGCTCTCTCGTTTATCCTTACACCCGCGTTTGCCCGCTAGACCTGATCTGTTTACTTACTTACGGCCGATATGCCTCAAAAGATGGTTCGGGCACAACTACTGGAACCTTACCCTCAGGTAGGGGTGTAGGTTCACAACTCCTGCGTATCAACGATTCCTTATCTGCAATAAGATTGTAAAGGAGTATGTCACGACTTAACAACTGGAACGGCTACTTAAGAGAAGACATTCCCCCAGCGTACGAGGAGATTAAATCGTGATTCTCCGGTTAAATGATAGCCTTCTTCTCGATAAAGTTGAAAATGCCCAGCAAAACTCCACTTTCGAATCTCTTTCTGCCCGCGGCTTAGCTTCTCGGCTTCATTGCTGTCACCCGGTCGATACTATCGGAGCTTCTTGATAGTGGGGTACCGCTCCTCTACTCGTACTCGCTTGTCGGTTTTTCTTCCTTTGCTTTGTCCCCAGCGGATTCTCTTTCTGAGTCTGAGCGCTAATCTTCTTCTGACCTCCTCACGGATATGACCGAGCAGCTCAATTACATCGAACCTGGCAAAACAAACAACTCCCTTTCCAGCTGCAGGCTGGTTAAGGCCTACAGCATGGACCAAGAATGATGTACCGCTAACACCACCTAAGAGATAGCCACACATAGGTGAGGTGTCCGTGCCCTGCCCTTTAGTGCACTTTCGGGAGACTACGGGGGTAGACTGATAGAGACTCGACCACTTTACCGACAGCCCTAGCAGCAGCAGCCACTAAATCGGATTCTGATGACCTTCCAGCCTTCTTGGTGACAACCCACTCATAAGAGCACCCAGAGAGAGAAAATGTCGAATCAGAGGATCAATGTAATTGAGGGTCGATCCTGAAGTCTCTGCCCACATTAGAAAGCTTTCGTTCCCGACCCGATACGAGAAGAGAGAATCAATGCATAGCTTTAACCGGCCAAGGGTAGGCAGTCGTTCCAGAGGCAGAAATAGGGGGGGCAGATAAGTAGGGATCAATGGGAAGGGTCGATGTAATTGAGTCCGTCACTTCTCGATTCTTACCCAAAAATCTTACTCTTCGATTCAGTAGGGGACCATGATGGGTTGAGATGGCCACAAAGGTCGATGTATGAGTTGGGTGAGAACCCAATGGGGGGACAAACAGAATCAAAAATCTGTCTTTGGGGAGGTGATGTTCTATAGTTTGGCGGTTATCTCTGTTCTCCTCTCCCCTTCCCCGGTAGCTAGGATAAAGTGCTCTCTGTCTTTCCTTCCTTCCGTTCAGGGGCACTCTAAAGGCTTTGCAACCTTCAGAGCTGGTTGACAGCGGTCTAGTCAGTCCCTCTCGCTCTTTGATAGACATCTTTCGGTTCTCGGTATCATCCGACAAACTACTTTAGGTCCTTATTCTGTGTCCTATCCTTCCTTGAGGATTTCCGGTTTCTGAAGGAGTAGCGGCCTGTCAGCTCTGGGAGAACTTTACCTATAGCTAACCTAGAGAGCTATCTTAAAGTCAAGCTCTCCGCTTCCTATTCGGCTATCCACTTTAGAGAGAAGAAAGGCTATCCTTCTCCTCTAATTCTTATTTTTCACATTCTTACATCTTTCCTCCCGTATCTTCGTGACTTCTTCCAGGCCCGACCCGAGCTGCAGGTTCTCCTTATTAGATTATCAGTCAAAACCCTCTAACTTTGAAGTATAAATATCATAAGAGGGGAACTTTACTCTTCTGCTTGACTGTTCGAAAAAGCTTCAACTCTTTCTTCACTAAGGGGACGAGATCTTCACAATCGCGAGCTGGATTCGAACCAACACCTCAGGGACTTAGCCAGCGAACTTCCAAACTAAACTCTATCGAGTAAGCAAGTCAACTACCTCGGTCGAGTAACTGCGTACCTTGGTACAGCATCTTCGCTCCCACTCCTCTTACTCCCTCTCCTCTCCGAGTATCTTCGATCCTCTCCGAGTATCTTCGATCCTCTTCCCTACGGTCCCCTAAGGTCTCAATTACATCGACCCTCTCGTTCTCACTCGAGTCAATTACATCGACCCTCGCAAGTCTCTATGCATTTTGGGAACAGAGCATGCAAAATCGAGCAATGGATCTTAGAAGAATTCAACTTTGAACGGCACGACTCTTTCTATTTTTGCGCTGGCACTCAACTACGTCGACCCTCCTCTTTCAATCGACACACTCGACTCTCCGGTGGCCCGCCTTCTGCCTCTATCAGGAACCCCTACCTCCACAGCCACAGCATGGAGGTCCTTAATCCGCGCTACAACCAATTTTCTCCAGATCGATATATGATGATGCTAAACCGAGACCAGGCTGCCCGGCTCTTCGAGGCAAAAGCACTCATAGGAATGAATGGTGCTAATTCCCATGTTCCTTCTAGTCTCGTTTGGTTTCGAGAGCCTCCCCCTCCCCGTCCTTACTCGTCTTTTGAAAGCCGTCATCCTAGATTTGATTTTCGTATGCCGGGGAAAGTTCCTCACCTTTCTATATCTATATAAATTTTTACCTATAAATAGCCTCGGGTCTCTCTATAAAACAGAATGAAAAGCCCGGGTGGAAGCACAAACAAAAAGAAAGAGGAAAAGTAAAAAGGGGGGAAGAAGTCTAGTGCTAGTTCTTACTGAAACTTCTTTATCTAACTTTCATTTTTGAGTGGTTTCTTTGTTCTCTTATTTGGAGAAAGACAAAACTTCCCTTTCTTCTTTCTTTTTTCTTTCTTCGACGAATTTCGGTTATGACCAATGCCCCACTAGCTGAATAGGCGTAAGAAAGCTACCTGAAAAAAGGCAAGGGTCCGAAGGAGACGAAGGCTCTGAACCGAAGGTGAAGGAGACGAATTGCCTTTTGCCAGAGAGATTTTTTTAGAAATTTGATAAAGAATTCAAAAATAGAAAGAATCTAAATAAAGGGCCGAAGGGAAGG
>CAOJBK011482072.1:12500-25000 GCA_948294925.1 Codiaeum variegatum | reverse complement strand
CTTCCTTGACCACTTCAAGACAGATCGATCTTAAGAAGATCATTGCTTACTCCTCAGTAGCCCATATGAATCTGGTGACTATTGGTATGTTTAGTCGGGCGGCGGCCGTTAGGTCACCTATTTTGA
This sequence comes from Codiaeum variegatum, assembly GCA_948294925.1. Classification (NCBI taxonomy): domain Eukaryota; kingdom Viridiplantae; phylum Streptophyta; class Magnoliopsida; order Malpighiales; family Euphorbiaceae; genus Codiaeum; species Codiaeum variegatum. The sequence goes on along the minus strand of CAOJBK011482072.1, from coordinate 24,874 downwards.
GTTATGGACACACAAGGCCAAAACATGTGTGCCGGGCGTGCGACCCATCAACTACTAGCAATGGGGGAGAAAACATAGCATGTCGCAATAAAAGCTTGATTCGAGGCGTCAGCAAAAGACTGCCGTCTGTTCCAAAAACAAAAGCCCCTTAGCGCCCCGGGACGGGAGTGGAGGACGGCCCTACGCGCAGGCAACAGCAGCACCGGCTCCACGAAGTCAGAATCGAATCTTTCTGTTGGCTTTCCCAATTCATTCGTGAATAAGAATGAAAGGCTCGATGTAATTGAGAGAAATGGTCGATGTAATTGAGAGTGCTTCTAGCTGCTTCGCCTGCTTCTTATTATGATGGCTATGTTGGCGTGGCGAAAATGCACGAAAAGCGAGATGAACGTGCTATTTTCAAATCGATTGATAGAAGCCTGCTGATCTGTTCAGATAGATCAAAAGAGTAGGAATGGATAGAGAGGGAATCTATCAATAATAAGGGGAAATCTCCTCTTTCTATCTATTGATGAGACAACTATCTTTTTTTGATCCACCAGAAAGAAATCGATATGTATCTGATGGAGTCTACATCGTACGTAGAGCGCCTAAGCGCTTTTTGGGCCAGCTCAGTTCTCTTATCCATCGGTCCAATGCACTAGGATCATCTCGTGGAGGGAAAAGCCAAAATGTAGTTGTCTTGTTGTTGTTCGCCGCCTCTCAATTACATCGACCCTTCTCTCCCCGGCATCGTCCCACACAGAAAGAAAGAGCGCAGAGCCCCGGCCCGACCTGTAGGTCCGCTAACGTAAAGCGAGGAGTTGAGCCTGAACTGGCGAACCGAAGTCACTTTCGGAACCATACTTCCTACAGCTAACACGTGTCCAGTCCAGCGGGAACGCGCAGCGCAAACGAACGTGAGCTGCTATACCGAACCCCCCGCTGGCCATCGGGGACCGAGTGGTAAGGCCATGATCTGCAGGGGAACGGATCACTCATTCTTCCATTGGGGACAGGTGCACGAACGACAACTCCAAACGTCGCACATCCGCCGCCTACCTACCGTTTAGGTGGCACCAGCGAGATCCAGCTAAGGTAAGGAACTTCGTCTTCGTGTCGCTGCTGCTCCACTCCGCCGCGGTCTCATGAACTGAACTTCCTTGCCTTCCCGCGCGCGAAGCGAATGGGCCCTGTGCGTCAGCTTCGGGGCGGGGGGCAAAGAGAGACCAGAAGAATGATTCATTTGGGTCGACGAGCTTTTTCAGCCCCAAAACTAAGAATCAATGGAATGTCTGTCTATCCATGAACATCTATTCTATCTCTATATCTAGGCGATCTATCTCTCTATACATATTCATTTTTTTTCTTATATGGCATGATATGATCGCCTAGCCCTAGCCGCATATCAGCTGCGCTCAATAAGCGGGATTTGATTTCTCTTGGATCAGATCTTTCCCTTTTTTCGGAAGCTTTTGGACCTAGCGAAAAGGACTTTAAGCCTTCGCGCAAGCAAGCGCGAGAGAAGGAAGCAAAGTAGAAGCTTTGCCAGAAGCAAGACGAGGAAGCGGAGCTCTCGTATAAGCACTAGCTTCCCCCGACCGACTAAAATACAAGAGTCGCGACCTACTTTGATTCAAAAGAAAGGCGAAGGCTTTGGCAAGAAGCAAACGGCTTTCTATCATAGTTGCAAGGCTTCCAAACCTTAATTAAGTACCAAAGGCTGCTTTCGCTTGCTTTCATAAGGGGGCTGTTCACTACAAGCTATCAGCGCTGTCTTAGATTGAACGGTAATAAGATAAGTCGACGTTCAATCTCTAAGGCGGCTTTCCGCTGATAACGGAATAGTCTTCGTGTCCAAAGGTGAACAAAGGCCCTAGCTTCTAGAGTTCGCTGCGGCCGTAAAAGGGCTTGCTCGCCTTTGTTTGATATATTCATTCAGTACCAATACAAACTACACCAAAGTAGAAAGGCCACTATAGAAGCTAAAAGTAGCCTATAGTATAGTAGTCGGCCGCGTCACAACAAGAGAAAATTAGCCTAGCCTTATGAATGGAATCTTAAGTAGAGGGCGCCCGCCTACCAATCAAAGAGGCTGAGAGTAAGCGTAAGCTCACCCGTAAGCTCTTCGAGCTTTCTCCGCCAGAGAGAGTAGAGAAGGGGAGAAGCGACTCGTCGTAGAAGCTTCGCTTCCGGGACGAAGCCAAGCCTAAAAGATCGACTTGGCGCGGGGGGCCAAGCATTCTGAGCTGGAAGGAAGCAAGCGGAGGCATTACGGGCCGACCACAAGACAAGAAGCGCGCAGACTCGACAAGTCGCTTATAGAATGCCGACTACTAAGTGAAGACTTTCTACTTCATTTAATAAGGGAAGTTTTTTCTTAGGGAGCTTTATAAGGCCGACCACTACATAAGCTGCTGGAAAAAATTCCCTTCATTCGCTTCGCGGGAGCCGCACAGCACATAGCTGGAAGTCAGAGGGCCCATACTACCTGCCTAACCCTTCGCTCCGAGGGACCGTAGATCGGAAAGCGCCTTCTAAACCACCCCATTCATCCAAAAGAGAAGGGAAGGGGCCTATGTATTTTCATAACCCCTGCAGATTTTACCCTATCTACAACCGGAGCCAATCTCCTATCGGTCCTGGCATCACGCCGCAGAACGAGAGCTCGTGTGGAACCTTTTCTTTCTGGCGTAACAGCGGTGGAACGTAACAAAATATTACGGTCGCGTAACATAAGGGCCGGAAGTACGGTAAACTCGGCCAAAATATGACACCCGAAGGGTCCGCCCCTTCTTCTTCACTTCAGTAAAGCCGACCTCTTTTTCGCCAGTGCTGACGCAGTGCGCACGTAGATAAGGAAAGCAAAATCCCAGAGGGGGGGGGGAGAATGGGGGCCGGTGCCTTTCTTTTACGGCCTAAACTCCTATTTGTCAGCCGTGGGGAACTACTGCTCGGTCGGGGGGAAGGGAAAGGCTTGGGCCTACCTATCCCGATAGGACCTCATAAAGGAACGAGAGCTGTTGAGAGGTTCCATATTGCCGAGCCGAAGGGCAGCACTTCTGTACGTGATCGTAGTATATCACGTCGTCTCGTCCCCGCTGCATTGAAGAGTACCTATGCACTATGTTCCGGTTCACTGATAAGGAAGATAGAGTTGGGGTGGGGGTCTACGATGTGATACTAAAGTATGACCCGGGGAGATACATGCTAACTATGGGTAGGAAGCAGGAACCATTATGTAAATAACTTCGGGGGTTACAGATCTCTTATACTACCATCGATCGACAGAGCGGAACGACCAAAAAAAGAAGTGAAGTTAGAAAGCCGTATGATAGATGGTAACTACTATCTTGTACGGTTCGGGGGGTAATCGGCGTACTCTGATCAGTGGGGGGGAATCTTTGGCTCTATCGAACATACAGGGAATTGGAGGTAGCATTCTACCGATGTTAAGTCATGGACTGGTTTCTTCAGCCCTTTTTCTATGTGTTGGTGTTCTATATGACCGACATAAGACTCGACTTGTTAGATATTACGGAGGTTTAGTGAGCACCATGCCGAATCTCTCTACCATTTTCTTCTCTTCTACTTTGGCCAATATGAGTTCACCTGGTACTAGCAGCTTTATTGGGGAATTTCTCATCTCAGTAGGAGCTTTCCAAAAAAATAGCTTAGTAGCCACATTAGCAGCGCTTGGGATGATTTTAGGCGCGGCCTATTCCCTTTGGCTATATAATCGTGTGGTTTCTGGAAATTTAAAACCCGATTTCCTCCATAAATTCTCCGATTCAAATGGCAGAGAAGTTTCCATATTTATACCTTTTCTTGTTGGAGGGGCGACCGTCCGTTGAACTACCAAACAAAGAAAAAAGGGTAAACCAATGTGATCATGACATTGTAGGTGCTTGCGATGGGACGTAAAAACCTCAGTTGGTTTGGGTGGCATAGCCCGTTGAAAAACCTGATCCATTTCTTTAGTCTTTAGGGAGCTGACTTTACTAATAAAATAAGGCTTGCGGAGGGGCGCTCACGTTTTTTGTCTGAGCCGTATCTTGCTGGGTGGGACCGAGAGAAAGAAAGGACGGGGGGCAACCATGCATGGTACTTCTCGACCGTGTCTCCGAGGGACAGTTGAACGAGCGACTCATGAATGCTGCCGGGTCGGACGAGCCAATAACTTTTTCGCGTTCGGTCTGTTTTTTGAGCAAGAATCACAGCGTTACCTTACCTTCACCATGATACGGACTCAAAGTTCTTATGGCAGAGCACGAGGAGATTTATCATCAATATGATGATGGGAATGGAAACCAGAAGCACGACCGGGGTCTTCGTGGTCCAAAATAATTAAACCATCAGTAACAGTAACGTAAGCATGAGACTTTTTGGTAGTACCGGTGAACCAGATGGCCGCGGCGATGGAATCTGGGACGGAGGACTCGTAGTATCTCTCTAGATCTGGCAAAAGCGAAAGACCCCCTAACGTAATTCGAATGGGGGCTGACCGCTGAGCCCACTCTGGCCTCGCAGGGCGGCCCCCCGTGGTTGCGAGCTGGACATAGCTTATGGCTAGAGCAAGAGGGGCCCCCAGCAGAGAGAACAGTAAGGATAACGAGCGCTCCGCCCGTCAAGCGGGCGGCAAGAGCAGCGGGCAAGTGCTTGGTAGGCCAACAGCCCAGTGAACCTGGCGGGGCACTCGACGAAAGGGGGGCAGACTGAGCAAGTACGAGAAATTGGCCCCGCTCCACTAAAAGCAAGGACCACTACGGGAGGTCAAACCAAGGACCTATGGAAGTCGGGGCTCGTCCCCGGTCAATATTGGATCAAACAATAGGGGGCCGTAGCACTGACCTCTTTTTTTATTGATTCAATACAATAGGGGAAAAGATCGTACAGTTCCCTACCGAGACAACAGAAAGTCTCAACGGATCCTCCGCGCGCTGGGCATACCTCTTCCGTGTGTCTTTCTCGTAGCGGAAACAGAACAACAGGGAAAGGAAAGACCCGGCCGACCTGCCCAGGGCTCGAGGGCGAGCTTTATTTAAGAGAGAATGGGGAGTGAATAGAAAGGCTTCCGTTTCCGTTCTTGGTTTGGGGGCTTTCTTTCGGGCTCCTCTCGATCTTATTCGTAGTTGGGAAGGGGGAAGGAGTCTAAATCAATGGACATTAATGAACCATCATTGATGGACGTTGCACATGACACGATCAATTCGGTCCGGCGCTAATAGAGGTTGCTTACTCTCCCTAGTAGCGAAGGAAAAGGGCAGGGCTTTTTTCGTAGTAATATAATAGTGGGCGGGTCTCATGAGATCTATGCCGGCCGAATGAAGGTCGAAGGACCATTCGATTCATTAAGGGGTATAGCGGCGCCCTCGCCTGGCGCCATTCCCGAACCTAGCTGCAGGAAAAAAACTGAATTCAGACCAGACTCTTCTTTGTTTGAGCTGCTCCCACGCACGCAGACCAGAAGATCTCAGTTGTCCTGGGCTGAACAGACAAGTATGTAGAGATCTTCGTGGGACCGGGGAGGGAGTCTCAATCGATCTTTTCTAGGATTCCTTATCACGCCACGCACGGAGATCTTTCCGATAAGAGGGCTCCCCCCTTGAACAGACTCTTAATAGGTTACTACCTTCCCACTCCTCTCCTTATCTTATATCGATCCTCTCCTCTTACGATACTCTCTCAATTACATCGAGCCTCTCGTTCTCACTCGAGTTCATTCTTAAACCTTTCGAAGGCCTTTCTTCGAAAGCCTAATCCGGTAGGGCCGGACGGCTTTGTTTGCCCCAGCTTGGCGAATCGCATCCCCGCGCAACGACATTCTTTGTGCGCCCCTTACCGTTCTCGCTCAGTGTTTGCAACGGCTGGGGAGGCAGTCGTAGAAGCGAAGTCTATCGCCGCGCCGACCATCAAATACGAGACCCTTCTCAAAGATTTGATGGAATGGTCCAGCCCACTCAAGAGCGCTTATGTCATCTGGGAACTCATGGCTGGAAACAATCCTTATGGTTTTTGATATCCGGTAGGAATAATAAGAATAAAAGTCCAGGTTGGTTGGTGAGCCTAGTGATAGGAGACTATCTAGCTTGGTTCGGAGAGCACTTGTTGGGTTAAAGATTTTTTTGTTGCTAAATGTTACGGCCTAAATGCTGAACTATTGACCCTACTTGTTTGGATGGGTGTTCACCCCAAAGTGTTCCCGGACTGCATGCATACATCCGTAAGTAACTTAGTGCAACATGGCAAATTTCATTGAGAGGAATCAGCAAAGAAAAGAAAAACGGATCAACATCTTAATGTGTATTTGAGAGATCGTCCTCGGGCTTAGGAGTGTCCACATGAGTTCGTTGAGGCAAGTTCATGCTTGGAATAAAAACCTCTTTTATATTCTGTCGAGAGTTCGGATTGCTCTACCTAAGTAGAACGAAAAGGAGGTTTTTCAAAGGGGGAGCCAGAAGCTTCGCTTCCGGTAGCTTGCTGACTCTCCTAGTTAGAAGAAGGCTCTTTGTCGAATTTTTTAGATCTGGATAGAGTCTCGCTCGGTTCAGTAAAGAGAGTTGTAGATTCGTAAGATTATGATAGAGTCCCCTTTACTTTTTATTATTCTACGCTTGTGGTACCATATTCTCTCTTTATCCTGAAGCGGGGCTCTCTTAAGTTTAAGTAGTCTCCGAAGCACAATGAAAATGAATTCACCACTAGCCGACTCTAGTTCCATCTCTTCAATTTCTTTCTCGACAACGGGACTTTCAGACCCTGCTCGGGTCTGCCCAGGCGTGGAAATAGTTCGCTCCTGGGTGAGCCAAAACATCTCATCTTGAACCCAGATTGACTTTATTGGTGCGGTTTACCAAATGCCTGTGATGTTGGAACCTTAGCTTCATAGGCTACTCAGGACAGCTCAGTAGGTTCGGTATGGTATGCATTTGTCCTTTTCTTTAGTTAGGGCTGGTGGGATGGGTTTAGCTAAGGATTGAGATGACTCCGTAGCGAACATGCCCGAAAGGGGGCAAACAGAAATGAATCAGAAAAGCGTGGATTCTCCTGCCAAAGGAAATAGCTTCTACGGCCTATGTATGAACAGAAAAACTGGTGTAAATTGACTCGCTAACCAAAGTGTGTAATTGAAGTCAGGACGGAATGGATAAATGATCTTACCACGGAGCGAGAAGAGGAAGGAGAAGGTGAATGAATCTGGTCTTGGGAGTAAAGGCGTGCCTTAAGGCAGCTCAGGGCGAAAGGATATAATGATTCTATTCTTTCTTTGTATGCGCGAGCTGAAATAGAGTTAGTTTCATTAGAGCCATTCTCTCACTTAGTTACCAACTTCCAAGTCAATGTGTTAAGAATAAGTGGCATCTATCCAAGCCGGAGTCAAGGAGCTAGGCAAGGAATAAGACGTCTGAGAAGGGATGCCGAGAAGCAATTGAATCTGGTGCAAAGTAAGTAGTACTAGTAGGGCCTTCGAGGTTTTCAACACCTCCTAGCACTTTTACCTGGGTCCTTCTGACTATTATTCTCCTGATGAGAACGACGACTAATCCCAACTAACTGGTTATCCAGTACCTCTGACTGGACTTGGTTAGCCTGATAAGGAGGTTCAGAAGGGCAATGTCACTTGTAAAGCTCTTTCGTCGACTTGATGTTCCAAACCTTCAAATCAGAAGAAACTTCCTCTTTGGCTTTGAAGCTACCTTTCAATCAAAAGCTGCTACAACGCGCGATTGCTATTAGCTAATTTTTTTACTTGACTTGAGGCATAGGCATAGGCGGGATAGGGATAGGGATAGGGCTTTGGTCTGCGAATGCTATCTCTTCTACAGCCTTCTCAGCGGGTGATGAACCAAAGTGTCTGAACGTGAACAATCTGAGATTGCCTCATCCTTCGCGGCTGTCTGCCTTTTTCACTACCTTCCCCGGTTCGTACCTTTGAAAGAAGCCTTACCACCAGAAAATGCTGGCTCTGATTAAGAGTTCTTGTTTCCGCTTCCTCTCAATTACATCGACCCTCCCTCCCTTCGTCAATCTTTTGTGGGTCGTCTCGTCTCTCTCTGCTGAAGGGTGAGACTTTTATCCATTTTTATGTAACCCCTCCCCTCTAAAGAGGAAGAAAGTGGTGACCTACCAAAGCCAAAGATTCAAGTGTCCGTAAGATAATAGAGTGATCTATGCTATTCATTGACTGAGAAAAGTGGATTTTGACTAAACTTTCCACTCTACCTACTTCAGCTAATTCCTTAAAAAGCTCGCGAAAACTCGAATAGCGTCGAAATCCCAATTCTACCGCCACAGTAGAGTTCATAAACTTGATTTCCAATAACTGAGCCAGTGCTCTTAAGACAAGATCATCCTCTTCCGTAGAGGTTGAGGATCGATGTAATTGAGAGTGATAACGAGGATGGCACAACTTGCCTCGAGCTTCGACGTTCCCTAACGCTTCAACAACAGAACAGACCTTCACTGTCAGGCAACGAAAGGTATTAGTTTTTGGATGTGATGATCCTTCCGCATACCGAGTTGCCATCACCCGTTTATACCAAGGGCGTGGTGTCAGTGCAGAGCTTGATAAGCTAAAGCGGAACAGGAATGATGCTGGCTGATTGGTCCTCATGTCGATTGGAAGAATGTGCAGGACGGTCTGCTGGCTCGGGGGGGACATATACTGACTTGGCGATACGGGAATTGATGGTGTTAGTGGGGGCTCCGGGTGGAGAGACCCATGTCAGAGTCGTCTTCGGGGGCGAGAAGCATATCTATCCAATTAGAGTAGAGTACACATCGTTCGCTCGACTCACTTAGGTTGTCGTTTTGTCAAACATCAGGTGGCGCATATCCCAAACCGAGCCGGGTAGTCAACACCGGTACTACAACAGGTTTTTTCCTTGCTCTGATCTACCCGCCGTGAGAATGAATATTTCGCATTGTTCGACTGGATAGCTATATTCTCCATGTGTTGAGGGAAAGGCATCTTCACGAACGGGATGGGGATGTGGATAAAGCCGGCAGAATGAAATAAAGGCCCTTCACTTGCCTTAGGTGGTGGGATGAGAGGTGGAGACTGAAAAGGCTTATCGGATGGGGAAGAAAGCCACTGAAGGAATAGGAGCTGCACTACTAACATCATAAGGAATGGAGGCCTACCCGCCGTTGGTGGTATGAAATCTGTAGCAAAGGAAGAAGCTGAACTTCTTCACCAGGAAGCCCACGGAGCGGTAGGTTAAGGGGTAGGAAGAACGTGCTGCTTGTAGCGTAGGCTAATCGATCAACTATCCTCCGGACGACTGCCCCTAACTTTACTGGACCTGGGCTTCCCCCAACCCCAAGCTGCACTACTTAGCCTTTTTTTTGTTTGGACATCAAGTCGAGCCGTAGTTCTACTCTCACGCGATCTTTTTCCACCCCGAGGTAGACTAGAAAAGAAAGAAGAGGGGGACCTACGCGTGCGAGTCCACAAAGGATTGTGTAAGAGACTAGTCGGCTGGCTATTCTTCCTAGAGTAGTGTGCCCTACTAATATAGTAAGAGAAGCGGCTTTCCTCACTTTATCTCGACGATAGAGCAGCAGTTCCATGTGAAAGTGCAGATGTGGATCCAGATCGATCAGATTCATATCAAGTCCCAAGATCAGGTTCTTCAAGTAGCACCAATTGCATAAGCAGTTGATAAGAGTTTCACTAGGCATGGGATGAGGAGAGAGATCCGTGCGCTTAGGTTCGGACCACACATCCCCTTTGCGTGCTCGCGGATCAACCCCGAGGGCGAGCTACGAAGACGATGTGCCACTAATAGGAGTGACTTATGGGAATGGCTGGAGAGCGCTCTTTACCCACCCGCTGCAGAGGAAGCTCCTTTACTTTGACTTTTTTGAGTAGCGGAGTTCCTAAAGTTCTTCGTCACCAGCATCAGTAACAAGGGCAAAGGCGAAGCCCGGAGGCCTTTAATGGAATTTTCTTTTCAATTGACATTGCCAACCACTTATCTCAATTTCATCGACCCTCCACCTCGGCAAAAGTTATAGGTATAGTTTGATAGGACGCGCACTTGATCTTTCAAGAGTCTCAGTCGAAGAAGCAGATCCACCTTTTAGGCTTTTGTAGTAAGTAGTCAAAGTGAACTTTTTAAGGAGAGTCAGGGGCATTGCGTATGTAATTACATACTAGAAATGACGAGGCTTTAATCCAAGCACTTCTCGCGAGTGAAGCGCCCTAAATGAGTAAGGCCACTTCGTTTATTATTGGAAAGCTCATTAAAGAAGGGTTGGTTTCAATCTGAATATCGCCGTTATTGTCACAATGAAGAGGCCTTGCAGCGGTGAGATGAATCCCCAGATCAAATAGAAGCCTGCGTAACCAAACCACTTCACTAGTGGCTGAAAACATAGCCCAGTATTCTGCCTCTGCACTGGATTTGGTGACAGTGCCATACTTCGCACTCGATAACTCTTGCCATAGGGACTTCAGGAACGCTCTTACTAGGTCAAAACAAAAGACTCAAAATCCGCCGTGTCGATCTGGTCATCCGGCTCGACCCCAGCCGCTGAGTTGGAATCTATTTGCTTAACCTGCTAATGCACGGAGATTATCAAATTTATAGAATATGAGGACGTAGGAAATTTGAATGCTAAACATCAAGGCTTTTTCTACAAGACTTAGATTAAGTTCTCCGGTGCCAGCATCAGTCTCCCGTAGATATGAATCTACATCGTCCTACGAACCGATTTTCGTTCTCAATTAGCATCGACCAACTTCTTATATCTCAATTACATCGAGCCTAGGCATCATCTCCTTACTCATCACCCCAGGATTCCATGTCCTCGATTCTATGGGCCAAATCACTCTCCTCGCTCGTTAAACTCGCACCTTGACTACACCCTTCTCGGCTTTGTTACCCAGACACTCATCCTGAGCAATCTCTTCCGGTTCCGCAGTGTCCAGATCTGGCATCTTTGCCTCTTCTTGTTCAGGGTCCTCTAGAACCGCAAAACGGTTCGGGCTGACTAGGTCTAGTTGGGTCATTCCACTAGCACAACTAGTGTCCAGCTCCCCATTGTCACTACTGGTACCTGACCCCGTCGGCTCGACATTTTTGCAAACACCGACCCTTACTCAATAGGGCAATGACAAGAGGCTCGATGTAATTGAGACCGAGAGGAGAGTTTTGACTTCGGGGGAGGCAGGGGCGCATCTGGTGGTCTCGTATATAAGATCACTGCTTCTTTTAGGGCGGATTCGTTCACATCGGATTGACTGTCCCTAGCCGAATTCCCCCTGTGAACGATAGAGCCACTAGCATAGATAGAAAGCATACTTCTACGGTTGGTAAACTGATAGCACTAGTAACCCCCTCACGTCTTCACTTGCTTTGTCTGGACAGAGCTACTTCCACCTACTTCTAAGCCTAAGACTGTCTTTACACCGGTCACAGGAATTCTCCTCTTTCCGAAAGCTGAAGAGTGCCCCTTACTCTTAAGTTAAGCCCGCCGTCGAACCTGAGAAAAGGAAGCAATTCTTTCTCTAATTGATATCGGGCCTTCATCTGTTTGAAGCAAAACGCCAAATCCTTCATAGTTCTTAGCACGACATGCCGCTGTCTAAATGAGGAAGTGAGTGAACGAGATGAGGATCGAGGCAGTTCCCCCAGGGATAGGTTCAGTCTCATAACTACGTCCCTCTTTCTTAATCTTAAATTAAAGTCAAGTGTAGGAATCTAGATCAAATGCAATCCCTGCAAAAGTCATTTCACCCCCGAGCATAGGTCTTCGTTCTCGGGTTCTTTGTCTAGTACTTTTCCCTTTTCTACAAGATAAAGATAAACCGTGCATTTGGAAAGATCGGGCATCTCCTTAGGGAAGGACTGAACCAGATATTGAATTCTATTACTTTATAGTTCTAAGGGCAGAACATCATCTTCACGTGGGGTAGACAGTTTCATCCATTTAGTGGAATTGCTCTTTCCCGGAAAAACCTCCAGTTTAATAGAAGGAGGGCTCTAAGTACTAAGTAGTAGGACTCTCCTTCCTAGGTAAGAGGTGCATCAATAGGAGATTCTAGATTACAGACCAGTTAGAATAGAAAGCTTTCCCATCTCCTAAGGGTGGTCTGTGATCTTCCATGCACGGATTCAAAGCATAGAACCGAAAGAGCGTCCCGTACAGGTCTTCGATCTCTGACTCTATTCCTAGAGCTTTGTATGGAGCCCAATGCTTTTAAAAGAGATACCTCAGGTGGTAGGGGCAAAGTTCGGTCTGAAGTTATGATCGGTTGGAAGCCTTCCGGTTTAACCCTTTGACGGACTGCTTGCTACTGCCTCAATTACATCGAACCTCTCTCTTGTCAGGTTTGAGAGGATAGGCACTGATTACAGGTACAGGGCAGTCATGGGTGGAAGGCATTG
>CAOJBK011482072.1:0-5000 GCA_948294925.1 Codiaeum variegatum | reverse complement strand
GACCTTAGGGGACCGTAGGGAAGAGGATCGAAGATACTCGGAGAGGATCAAGAGGTTTTTATTCCTGGACGTACTTCAGCTTATTAGATAGAAGGAGAAGGGAGTACGCTTAGTTAACGAAGAAAGAATTTTGCAATAACAGGGGATAGCAAGAAAATGGGTTAAGAAAAGCAAGCAAAGCACGGGTTCAGAACAAAAGAACAGAGGGAACGGAGAAGAATGATCACTTTTAATAAGACATTGAGCCCCCTTGACTAAGGCATTCATGAAAACTAGAATAAATTCACATAGATAAGAATATCTCTACGGAATACATGGAATAGCCCAGCAAGTAGAAAGCACTAATGGGTGACTGAAAGCGCTTAGGAAGGACAGATTCACTCTTTCCTGCTAACCTCCTGGCTTTATGATTATACTGAGCTTGCACATTAGTGGTCCTTCCACTTCTCCGAGGGACTACGTACGGCATGACCTTTAATAGCTGCTTGGGGAGGATTGCTGAAAGCAAGGCTAGCGAAGTACTTGTCTGCACGTCCTGATAGGGCAGGTTGGGATAATAGATATCTGACCGGGCTTGCTTTAGTCATAAGTCGAACAGAATGAGCTAAAAGAGTGAGTTTGCCGTAATCTTTGAGCTGCAAAGACTAACTAGGGTATGTCAATATCTGATCATGGAAGCGGTGGTTTACCAGCTATTGGCGGGATTGAACTTGTCTCGAAGCAGCTACCTTTCCTATAGAATCGTGACCCAAGCATCACGAAACCAAACGTGACACTCTCGCTCATTCAGCCTGCTGCCCAGGAACGACATGGTGATCCCATTCCTCTTACTATCCATCTTTGGAACCAGTGAGGGGAAGAACGAGTGAACCAGTCTTTCTGTTCCTCCAGCACCGATGGAAGCTCGCAGCGACCTCTTGACTCCACAACAGCAAATGAATTCCCTTCACCACCCTTCACTTAAGTTTTATTTGATTCATGAATGGAAGAATTGAGCTTCTGCCTAGGGTTACTAATAGAAAAGAAGCAAGGCATTCCACTCTTGTTTCATTGAGTTGAGACATGGTTAGTTCCGTCGGGGAAGATTGCACATTAGCATGGCACACGGGAAAGCTTGACCAGTCATTGCCCAGATCCGTTTCGATAGGATTCCTTTGAGCGCGTTGGGACTGACCTTGATTGATCCGCCTGGTGAAGAGAGAGAACAGTCACGATGACGAACGAACCACAGACAGTAGCACTTGACCAGATGTAGACGTTAGAACTTGACCCAATGGTAGCACTGGCCTTCGTGTCCAGATGTGAGCACTTGCCTTCCTATCTATTATACGTTCACACTCGATCCACTTGCATACCGATCTACCTTACAAAGAGAGAGCGAAGCAACTACGAGCCCAACCTGCATGTAATAAGCTGCTGATCGAGCCATGCCGTGAGTGACTTAATACGAGGCGATTGGGCTACATTCCATTTAGTTGAAAACCTGGGTTCCAAACCATGCTATCATGGGTTGGTTACTTTTCTATTTCAATAGATGAAGTGACTTCGTCTTACTTCGTTTCATCAGCAGGTAACAGTCTGACTTCATAGCTTGGGTGGCTGAGCATCTTGCTTGTCTGACCGGTGCTTCACACCTTCTAAGGCACTGACTAGAGCACCTACCTCAAACCCAAGAGCTTCAGCTACCGCTATGATCTTCTTACCTAGAATGAGGAGAACTTTAAGTGAGCAGCATAGTTTCTATACGATTGAGTCAGACCTTCGTGTACCAGATGTTCAGTAGGGGTCTCTCGATTCAACAAGTCTACTTTTGCAGGGCCGAATCCAAAGGGAAATGGCGATACCAAAAAGGTACTGGGCTAATGGAGAAATGATTACTCCTCCAAGGAGGTTATCCCCAGCTTAAGGGGAGCTGTAACTACATATCATATATGAAACAGAACCTTGTCGAAAGCTCGCTATTTCGACTTTCCAGAAGTGGAAGAAGTGAATACGGCGGGACACCAAAATGAGTTTGTTTGATGGAAGAATAAGCATTTCATTGCTGTATGAACTAGGGAAGCTTTAGCTGCCGCTTTCCTTGCCCAGGAATGAGCATCAAGTGGTAACTCAAAAAGAAGTGGGCATAGCAGCTCCATTCCCGGAGAGATGTAGCTTGGAAGCAGTAAGCTGTGCTCTTATTCTTTCGACCAAGACAAGCTCGAACCCACCTACAAGCCCTAATTAGACGCGGACCTGTATGTCCACCATATCGAAGAGAGGAGCTTCTCGACTCACATTTACACGTCCAGGTCATATCATATGAGTGTCAGAGCTCAGGAGCTCTTTGGTTGAAGTAGGATCCCGGCCAATCAACCATACTACCTACAAAACAACCAGGGGAGGCTCGATGTAATTGAGACTTCAAAGTCTGAAGCCTGACGTTCGGCTTCTAGCAAGGTGCGAAGCGAACTCACTACGATTACTAAACGCCCTTAGACAGAGACGCACCACGCTCACTCGCCTAACTCCCACTTCGGCTAAGCAGCACTACAAGCGGCAGGCTGGGATTAGAACCATCACGCTAAAGCACCCTTAGCACAACGGTCAGACAACTCAACAGAGGTGCCTAACCGCATAGAAAACAGATAGGAAAAGGAAGAAGCATAATTCAGAACAGAACAAAGAACAGAAGGGCAGGGAAGGATGGAGGTACTAGGTACTGTCTCAGTCCGACAAGCCGCTCCATATCCAAAAAGTCTTCGATCCTTAGGGTCTTATAAAGAATTTGATTTCGCTTGATTCGAACCATCTCCGTCGAGCCTCTTCGACGGTACGGGTTCTTCCCACTAGCCATGGCTTGGCCTAACCTTTGGCTCTGATACCACTTGTCACGGCGCTAAGTCCTTCAAGCCCACAAACCGCGGCACCCTGTTAACGGTCCGCTGTAGCAGAGTAAGCTGAAAAAGCCCCTTCTATCTTATTAGTAAAGCCTAAATTGAAAACGGATGCGCGTTAGAGCAACGGCTTTCGCCAATCCGTTGCTTGTTCTATAGTAAGGGGCCTTTTTTTGCAGGATGCCGGGTGCGCAGGAACGCCCAACCGGCTTTCCGCTTGGTCGTGCTGCTATGATGTAACGTGCAGTCGTCCCCGGGCAGCAGGATGTATGGTGTAGGGCCCCCTCTTTTCTCTCCCTTAAAGTCCTTTATAGATTTCGAGTCGGGAATAGAGCAGTGGCTTATTCGGCCCTATATCACAATTCATTCATTCTCGGGCATAGCTGTTCACGAAACGTGGCATGGGACATCTGTCGGCGGCGGGAGTCTTACATCTGAGCGAGAGGTCAGACCAATCCCATTCATCCTGGTCCGATCCGAACGGATCTTGTTGAATGAATTGATCCATTGTTGTATGCCCTAGCCCTAGTTCTTAATTTTGGTTTTTTCTTACTCGGACCCGCCCTTTGACTACTCCTGAGAGATATAGCGGAAACATTTTGTTATGGTTGAGAGTGGGGAGTGAAAAGACCAATAGAGAACGACCGCATGAATCGGAATCCACTTAGATTAAGACAGACGACCGAGAAAGAAAGGCTCCACGTTCTCCAAGTGGTTGATCTTAGCGTGCTAGCTGCTGCTTCATTTCGTATAGTGATAACGCTTTCTCTTTCTTAGCGCTCCGCCCCCCCTTGTCTAGGTTGGGGAACTCTGGTTGCGCGGCTTTCTGGGTCTATTTTCTTTTCTCTGACTTGACTCAGCTTGACCTACTTGACTCAGCGGTTAGAGTATCGCTTTCATACGGCGAGAGTCATTGGTTCAAATCCAATAGTAGGTAAACCCGGCCGAAACCCCTGCTTTTGCCAGCATGACAGCAAGCACGGACTGGCAGCAAGGAGTCAACTGAATGACCAAAGCATCGGTTGCTTCCACTTGTGGCCTTCTTCGACCGCCTTGACACCTTAATATCAAGGAACCCCCCCTCTCTTCTTCTCTTCATGTATGTGGGCTGCCTGCCCCGTCCCGAATAGACGAACAGGAACAAGCGAGAGAGAGAGCTTTGAAAGCAGCAAGTAGGGCTAGAGCAAAGCAAGGTCAGCCTGAGGTCAATCAATCCAGAAAGCCGGTAAGAGAGTAAGCGTATGAAGAAGGGTTCATAGGCGGACGCAAGGTGTAAAGCGGTCAGGCTATCTATTTGCGAATAGATAGATTATCTCCGCCAAAAAGACGCTATTTTCATGCTTGAAAGAGAGATGATATGAGACCTCTAGAAGTCCCCTAAAAGCACGGCCTAGTCCCGCTTCTGTACTCAAACAAGACCTTTCCCTTAGTAGATCTTGCTCTAGAGTGACTCAATAGCTTACCATTATCCACTTCCTGAAGTGAAGAGTAGACAACCTGGATTCTTAAATCCCTAAGGCTCGATGTAATTGAGCTTCCCAGAGACCAGATATCAATAGCTCACTACGGAAAGCAGCAGCGACTCGAGAATGATAGCATGCAGACTAGTCATTCAAACTTTGCAAACATTGTTGTCGTCTGAACCTGATACCCTGCTCCAGATTCCACTCTGCTCCTACATAAAATCCTTCCTCCTCCGTAGTTCATAGAGGGTTTCCAAACCAAACGAAGACGGAAGGTCACTGAAACGAACACAAGGTGTTCCACTCAATGTAGGACGAATTACCTCCCATCCGTTCTAGCTACTCCACACTGGCCTTAAAAGCGCCTACTTTTCTTTCTTCACAGAGATGTAGAAAGTTTGATTGAATTGCGTCTAGAAAGAGAGACATGCTTTGTTTTGTAAACAGGGGACATAGACCCTTCCTCCTTAACTACGTCAAGCCTCCTTCCTTTAACCTACCTAAGGTTGTACTTTATGTACTAATGCGCTTTCTATATCTTGCTATCTTTCTCTTTGTCTTGTAAAAAGTCGTAACGGCTTCTAGCCGAGTAGGTCATTTCGGATTAGCCGAACTTACTTCCTAGTTAGGTTTTTATCATAAGCAAAGTCAGTTGAAAGCC
>CAOJBK011481686.1:0-10842 GCA_948294925.1 Codiaeum variegatum | reverse complement strand
CAGGGTGAATGACTGGGATGTCAAAATTGAAGGACATGAGAAATTCCCTGATTTTTTTTTTAACTTCGCAAATGATAATATATATTTCACAGTATGTCTTATTTATAGCCAAGACGTGCACGAACTTCCAAACAACATATGGTGTCAACCATCGAAGAGTTGGAGCCAAGGCAGCAAGTTTTAAAATACCCCCAGTCTAGAGAGTGAAGCTATTTCTACAGCACATCACCGTATGTACACTTGATGACTTTGTAGGTTCCACATTCAAAGTTCTTCAGTTGCTAACTAATTTATTCGAAGCATGTGATAAGCATGAGGGTACAGCTCATATCTAGCTTTCTCAATGAAATTTCTAATGAAATCAAATTCATTAGTGAATTTGCATGGTGGGTTGAAACTTTAGTCTGGCTCTGGGTGGAATGGAAGATACTGGATTTGATACAGATTAATGAGTTAGAGATCAATGTGAAGCAATCTGTAGCATATATAGGAGTCGAGATAGAATAATGGATCTCCAGACTGTTGTTGGTGTGAGAGACAATTTGATAGTCCTCATTCTAGAGTATATTTGAATCAGGAAATCATGAACACAAATTGAGGATAAGGGTTCAGAAAAGAAATGTTGCAGTAAACTATAGTGAATCTTGAATGGATTATAGGGTTGTAACAGCACATATTGGGAATGGTAGCTGATGGCTTCTCTCAAGAGTTCTTGAGACTCCAGTTTCATTGAATTTCTTCTTGAATTTCAATTCTTAGCATACACTTACAGTTTTTATAATTACAATATGCTTATTTAGAGGTGTGAAGCATAAACTGCAGTGGTAAGATATTTTAAATAGCAAACCCACCCATCCATATTAGTATTAGAACAGGCCCACTCTTCTCCAAAAAATAAAATATGGATCTTTTTCCAGTCCATTTGGGTTCCCATTCTAAATTAGTCAAACATATAAACTAAACTACTCGTTGCTCTTACTAGATAAAGGAAGCAAATAATAATCATAAAACTCACTTTTGCTCTGATTTGCTGCAAAAAGTCTTCCTCTTCATCCATCCCTTTGCCATTTGCAGGCAGATTAACTTCTTTCTGCACATTGTTGCAAACAACACAATCTAATCATTCAACCCCTTCTCGCTCTGTTTGATACTAAAATAAGAGGATATTAATCATTTATTAGTATTGAAACCAGTATACCTTGCCATTAGCTGGTTTAAATAGAAATGCCACATCTGTTTGTTGCTTATTAGCTGGGGCCAGTGCAGGTTGTTGAGATACAGGAAATCTTGAAAGTTTCAGATCAACTGCATGTTGGTCATTCACTTCTTCAGATATTGTGTTTTGCACACCTTCTGCCATATAAGATGCAGATTTTGTACGACGCCATTGCACTGGGGGAGGAGGTGGTGGTGATGGGTTGGATTCCCTAGGATACTGCAATTGTATGATATTGTTTGGATCCAAGTTATCCTTTGATTTCCCCAGTAGGACAGGGTCCACAGTATCAAAACTGGGAATATCTTGCATAGAAGAGAAAGAAGGATCAGCACTATTCTCAGTATAAACACTGTTGAATGTCGAGTTAATGTGAATATTCTTGTTGTCCATTTCCCCAGGTTGAAGAGAGCTTGAAACAGATTCGATGGAGGATATTCTGCACAAAGCATCATATAGCTTGTGGTCCTTGATTTCAGGAGATTCACCAGATTCCCATTGCTCAGAATCTGAATCAGAATGATGGCTATTATAATTGTCTGACATATAAGGAGATGACCTATAGAAGGTATCATCATCTGAGTCAGAACCCACATCTTGTAAATGAGTAGTACGGTCCGGGACCAACTGAAATAATGGGTACATATCTCTAATGCGTCCATTACTGTGGTTCCCATCAGGAAATTTGAGTTTCAATGCGGAAGCTTCCAAGCCATCTATATGGTGGAAAGACATTTTCATATGTTCTAACGGCGGTGAAGAAGTAAGTGAATCTGCAAAAGATTTATGTCCAAAATCTATAGTAGATTTAAGTCCAAAGTTCTCATTGAAAGCATTCTCTGAAGTTGCATCATATGCAAAGCCATGGTGCCCATTCATCTGACCCAATTCACCAATTTTCGGTGTGCTATCCAACTCAGATTTACAGGAAGAGTCAACTGACATCTTTCTATGAAACCCATTAATAAGTAACCTATGACCAAGCCCGAACATTTGGGATGAGTTTTCATCAGTCTGCTGGCTGGTTTCAGTAGATGTGGCTTGGGCATCTGCATTAAGTAGGAGTTCTTTTCCTGGATTCATTATACTGACAATGTTCATTCTTTCCCCACTAGCATGATTAAATCTATTACTATGATGAAGATCACCAGATTTTTCAATTCCAGCATCTTGATCTTCATCCTTTGAATTGGTATGTTCAGTGTTAGGAAGCCTTTCCATGCTTCCAGCATCCTTAAACGATTTGCCAGGTTTCCCTCTCTCTCCATTGTTGCTTGGAGTAGAAGTGTAATATGGATGAACTACAAAATCAGGTTTACTACTTATTGCAGAATCATAACTTGATGGGTTTGCCACGGCAAAATCAGGAGGCTTTGATGGCTGAAGTCCCAACAGGCCACCATTGGTCCAGAATGAGACAGATTGAACATTAGACAATTCAGCCTGTGATTCTTGAAACATAGCTGGTTCTTGGGACTTGCAGGAACTGCTTAAGGTCTTATCATCAT
This sequence comes from Codiaeum variegatum, assembly GCA_948294925.1. Taxonomy (NCBI): domain Eukaryota; kingdom Viridiplantae; phylum Streptophyta; class Magnoliopsida; order Malpighiales; family Euphorbiaceae; genus Codiaeum; species Codiaeum variegatum. Next base: position 8,118 of record CAOJBK011481686.1, on the reverse strand, counting down.
TGGTCAAGAACAAGACAGAATTAATACTAGATTCAGCCCGTGATTCCTGAGACATAGCTGGTGGTTGAGACTTGCGGGAACTGCTTACCGTCTTATCATCACTCAAAGAAGCTGCTGATTCATGAGACTTGCAGGAGCTGCTTGCAATCTTATCACTCAATGGAGCTGGTTCTTGGGACTTGCGGGGACTGCTTACAGGCTTATCACTCAATGGGGCTGGTTCTTGAGACTTGCAGGAAATACTTACTGTCTCATCACTCAATTGTTCCATTAGATTTGATACCCCACAGCCAGAGGATGGCACATCATTGATAGTAGACTTTACACTTGAACCATCAGGAAGATCAGCACTTATAGAACTTTCACTGTCTGGTAAATCGTCTGAAATTGAAGGCTTTCCAGAGATATGAGATGTATGTTTATCAGCAAAACAATCATGTTCATCAGAAAAACTATTTAAGGGAGCAGAGCTGGGCAAGTCACTCGACATTCCATTGTTGGAAGAAATGTTAGATGCAATATGAGATTCACATTTAGATGGATAATCATCTGAAATATCTTCTCTGACCCTGTTTATTTTATTTTCTACTCCTTCATTGTGAACATTGGAGGTACATTGCTCCACTTCATGTTTCATTTGCCAATCAAGGTCATTTTCAGATTCTGATTCTATGGTGTTAAGGGCATCCACATAATTGTCTGGTTCACTTTCTAATTCATCAAGCTCATTCCTATCACAGCTTGATTTCTGCATATTTTCATCATCAAGCTCCATATCCATTTGATCAGGATTTCTAAAGTTGGAAATTTCCCTGTTCTGAATGTCAACATCAAGATCTGTGCTAAACATCTTTGGAGCTTCATTTCCACCAGACTCTAAAGTCTCTAGATCCTTGGGTTCCACTATTTCTGTCTTTTCATCCCATGTATCACAAGATGAACTAGCAGCAATTGGCTCAGGTGATGAAATGCGAGGGAAATCATCAGGTGCAATGCTGGGTTGTCCCCCATGGAAAACCGAATCAGTGATACTGTTATGATGCAACGACCGTGAAGAGAATTTCTTAGATTCTTGTTCTTCAGGATGCACAGAGGAACTTAAATGGAAAACACATTCAGAATAAGCTGATCCAGTTTTTGAATCAAAAGAATTTGAATGATCACCCATATCAGAATTTCTCATGTCAATTGTGGAAGCTGTACGTGAAGTCCGGCCATTAGCAACTGAAGCATCAAACTGCATTCTGCGTAGTCAAATATCGTGTAAACATCAATTCATCAATCTGAAAATGGAAACAGCTACTTCAAATATATACCATACCTGGCACTCCGATTTGGCATTGATGTAGCTCGTGGAAAGTCAGCTTTCCTTTGTGATGACCTTTTCTTCTGTCCATTTTTTACATTTAAAATTAATAATAAATTCAAAACAGAAGCATCAATTAGAGTAACTATATTCGCTAAATCAACTGTACTTTTAACTTCACCAAGCTACAGGAGAAAAATATGCTCTTAATATATGAACAAAAATATTTCACAAATTCAGCAAGTTTACCTTCATAATAATTAAGCATACTTAAAACACATTATCAGAAATGATAATTAGATCCTATGATGGTTGAAAAACTTTTCAGTGACAAAGTATACCTTTTTTTTCCGAGTCTTTTTTTCTTTTGAGACCTCAGCGTCTTGTTCCTTGAAGTTGCCTGATGCTCTTCTAAAAAAGGTTGGGTCAGAATATCGCTTTAAACAAGACCCTGGGCCGCCAGTGTCAAATCTGAAAGGAGAAGTAAAAAGAGAAAGTATCTAGGATCAAATGTTAACCTTCACAATTCTATTGCACTTTTTCGCATTAAATCAATCTAGGAAGGAGGGGGAAGCGGCCTACTTGTCAAGCAAGTGTAAGCGCGGAGGATCACGACATTCTTCATATGAGTCCATAATAAATCTGGGCAAGTCATTATAAATGAAATGGTTTTGTCCATTTTGAATACGTGAATGCCATTCAGAACCTGCAAGATAGCTGCTTTTTTTTAAAGAGTTGGACAATAAGATGCTGAATGCAAAACTACCAAAATTTTCTACATCGGAAGAATAAATTTATATAAAGCTACTTATGCATTAAAAAGTACATCAGGATTATGGAAGCTTAAATTTGATATGCTTAATCTGGCAGCACTTTAACAGCCATCTCTACATGCATTAGTGCTGCATCTAATTAATGTTGCATCATAAGTTGATATGACCAAGATGAGTATGCAAAGACTAAAAACATGAGAATGGTTTAGACTTTAACACCGAAAACATTTGACTTGTAAATTGGCAACTTGAGAACTTGAAGAAAGATATTAAAAATGGTCAATGTCCATAACCTATAAGGACAGCTATAATAAAATAAATATTTGCTTGTCTAAAAGTTATTTGTGCTATTATCATACTGCTGCAAATTCTTCTAAAAGTACTCTCAGAAAATGTATCTTGCCATTAGTGAATCACTAAATGTTGCTTCTACAGGAAAGAGATAGAATCAAAGGTCATCAGCAAACTTTCAGCATTCTTTCACAACAAGTCAGGTTCTTTAACCTACTATGCAACCAACCCCATCTTCCATCTTCAAAAAAGAAGAGGATGAAAGGAGAAAGAAACCAACTTCCATCACCTTCTTTTGACATAATCACGTAAAACAGAATCATTGAATTAATATAATCAGTATTATATAGCATGCTAAAAAACAAGTATACTGTCAATTATTTTTGTTTAACTAATTTCAGATGGTCATGTATCAGTTACACCAATAGATAGTTAATTTTATGTAAACTTTGGCAGCATGAAAGTGCTTTAAATATTTTACAATCAGATTCTACACTCAGAATATCATGGATGTAACAGCTTCGGCCAAGGCATGATTCGATATTGCGAGTAGAAGATAAAATAATCAAATAGCCAGCAAAAGCAGAGAAATGTTTATTATCTATACTGATTTAAATAAAGTTCCAGGAGCGCATATGGAATACAAGATTGTACTATTTTTATAAGCCATACCAGCTGTGTATGCAAAGTGTATGTGACTTGTTTGGGCCAGGACAGCCTTCTCTAAAGAAGGCAGTGCAGCTTCAATGTTTTGCACACGGATCATCAATTTATGACTTCGAGAAGCTGTAGTCATTACTTGCTCTTGTAAGCCATGAAAAACTTCTGCTGCAAACCTATGTACATGTAAAATATTGTATGTTAGCTAAATTACTTCTAGATGGATACATTTGAAAATAGGCATTAAAGATTGAATTTTCTGCAAGTATATCATATCAAACACTGCAACTTTCAACTAAACATAATTGAACTGCAGAACTAGATTATTTATCAAATCACCTACTTATAAAACATCAATACTCATCAACGTAATGTGGATAAGCGTCACATGGTTGGAAAATTATTTTTTGATAATCCAATTACATGCGATCACCGTATTCCAACCAAAACATGGTAAAATAATCATGAGAATCTATATAGTCATAGCTTACGGCAGTATCTAGTTGACTATCCCATGAAAATCTAATTGGACAAAATCACATTGAGCCTAGCTAAGGTCCAAGGCAAAAGGACCTTTAGTGATGATAAATTCTTATTCAAGTCTCGGTAAGAGGAACTGAAAATAATTGACAAATACGGTGCTAGCAGTTATCTCGGGTCTTGTTTGTTCCACTATAATGCTTGGTGATTGATGACCTAATCACCACAAAGATCCATAATTGAATCAACAATCTTAACAAAGTTCTAAGCCATAGTAATTTATATTTTCTCCATAGAAATCAGTTGCATACTCGAATAAATCAAACCAATAGCTATAAAACACAATTCTGTCTTCTTCAAAATCCTATTAACATTAAATCATGCAATTGGAAAATTCAATTTCAAACATTTAATTATTAATAAAAACAAAAACGACGAAGCCAAAAAGTTAAAACATACTCGGCGAGATCGCCTAATTGGCGCAAGATCCCAACGAGACCAGAAACGGCGACACCATCCAAAACAGCTTTAGTATCTTCACGGTTTGGTTGTTTGTAGAGGTCAGGCTGACCCAACTTGTACTCATTTCTTACTTCAAACCTCAACAGAGGCATTTTTCTCTTCTCTCTCTTTATTATCTATTTGAGAAGAAGAAGAACAACAAATAGAGCAATGGAGCAGAGTACTAACAAGTATTGAATTGAATGAATGAAAGAACAATAAATGAAGAAATGATAGAGAGAGAAAATAAGGAAGTGAGTGAATGCGCGTATTTTAGAGAGAGAAAGAGAGAAGAGTAGGTGTGGGAGATTGAAGCAGCTTAAGAGTTTGTTTTTAGGAGCTAAGAAAGAAAACGATGACCCAACACGAGAAGGACATTGCCAACTCTGCAAGCCATTCCTCCATTGGAAAATCATTGTTCGTACAGCCTCTGCCTGTCGTAATTTACCTTTTTACCCTTCCTTTTTGATCGTAATAACAGAAACTGAACACACTCAAAAGCAGAGGTATAGGATAAGGAAGGAGGACGGATAACGTGGCTCCCATCAACTCTTCGGATTTTTCTTTTTTATTTTATGGGGGTTTTGGTTAAAATTGTAATTTCCAGAATTTAAAAAAAAAAAAAAGTTTTTCTTATCACTTTCAGGATTATTTATCAGTGAATCAGTGCCAAAAAACAAAAAGAAGAATAATTAGGAAAAGGAAATTCTGGAATGGAAAATGTGCAAAGGGAAAAATGGGATTATTATAAGGGGAAGAAAGTGATATTTCTGAAAATCAATTTAATGTGAAAATTGACATAAACCCTAATTGGAATGGGGTTGGGCAATCGCTCCCACCTAGAAAATTATTATCCACTAGTAAATTATTATCATTCTGGATTATCATCATCCATCAGACAGATCTTTTTGCTCGCTTCAATTTCCAATTATATATAACTAGTTATTTTGTAATTACCTTTCTATATTTATGGCAACAACAGATGTACAGTAAAATTAGGGGTTAGATGCCTCCAATAAATTTTTAATCTCTCTTGAAAATATATATATTTTTAATTTTTATCTTTTTGTCCTTTAAAAATTTTTAAATTTCTCACTTTAACTTTTTTTTTACTAAATTAAAATTTATAAAATTTTTTAATATAATCTTAAAACACTTTTTATATTAAAATATAAAATAAAATTAAAAAAAATATAATTTATATTTTGTTTCTTTAATTTTATTCATAAACTATGTATATATATATAGTTGAATATAATATTAAAAAATTTTTATCTCAATAAAAAAATTTTCTGGATCACCATTGATTTATGGTAATAGGATAACTAAAAAAAATCATTTGAACTTAGCAAAAATCATTTGATTTATGGTGTGACATTTTTTAATTAATAAACTTATTTCAATTATGGAAAGTTGAATTCTTTTATTCATATTAGGATTTCTATATCATATTAGGGTTTTATTTGTCAATGGTTGGTTAGTTGTACATTGATTTATTTATTTTTCATTAGGCACTTCATAACAATTCATTGTGGTGGTATTTTCATAAGTGAGAGGACTGGAGAATAAAAGATTTATATTGGAGGGACAACTATTGATATGGAACTAAATTTGAAAATTTTTAACTCTTGAGGTTGTAATGACATATATACAAGGTATACTAGGATGGAGAATAGTGTAAAACCTGGGTCAAAATCTTTGTTAGTTGGAATGAGGTTATTATTTGAGTGACCCTTTAATAACATGTTATAGTGCATTAAAGATCATGGTAATGTTGAGCTATACATTTGTCACACCCCAATTCCTAAAGATGTGACGGTTCTAAGGTAAGTGTAACCCTACCCCTGTAGAATCTCAAGTTCTATAATTATCACATGATTATAACATGTAATAAAGGCACATCATATATATTCATATTGGAAATTTCTAGATTCTATAGAAATTTCAGTTCTGCCTAAAATTATAACTAATCTTCTTAAAACAAAATAATAAAAGCACTTCAAAAAATCATATCAAAACTATTTCATCTCATATGACCCCTCTTAATCCCCAAAATATCACCACATACAAATACCATAACCAACACACATGTAAATACATACAAACTATAATTACCAAACTATCAAGTTCTATACCATATGATAAGCAACTAGAGTAAACTTTCTTAATTTACATATTATATAGACACAATATTTACATGCTTTTAGTATAGGATTAATGACCTAGAAACTCAATCATATTCAGTTCTCTCCTCAATAATCCTAGCACCTGAAAATTATCAGAAATAAAGATATGAGCTTTCATCTCAGTGAGTTTATGCATATGCTAATACCTGTGGCCATAATCATATATATATATATATATATATAAGAAACAATATCTCTAACAAACTCAAGGATATCAAATTGGCAAATCAAAATACGCTATGCAATGTAATCAACATACATCATATAGACAGAACCATGCCAGATATACTGTCGACATCTATGGGTAGGATACAAATTCCATCCTCATAGAGTTGTAACTGTCCGGTCACATAGTGATGTAGATCCTATCGAGGCAATAACTTCTTCCAGTATTCGTATACTTGGCTGAGTATACGTTTAGAGTATCAGTCTTCTCTAAGTATGACACTGATAAATCTAACTATACCAGTTCAATCACCAGTGTAATTGGTCTCATTACAAGAAATTTCAGATTTACCAACCCTAATTACTAACCCAATTTTTGAGTCAGTATTTACTAATCCAATAATTATACTTACTGATCAAATAGTGACCCAATTTGGAGAAAAAATTAAATTAATTAATTACTGACCAATTACCGACCTAAAAAATGGGTCAGTATTATTGACCCATTTTTTGGGTCGGTAATTGGTCACAAAATTGGAGGGAAATAATTATTCGCTGCCAGATTATACTGACCAATTACCGACCTAAAATTTGGGTCAGTAATTTACTGATCCATTTTTTGGGTCGGTAATTGGCCAGTAATTAATTAATTTAATTTTTTTGCCAAATTATACTGACCAATTAATTGCGTCAATAATTAGCGACACATTTTTTTGGTCGGTTCTTGGGGTCGGTAATATTTGGCAGGAATTAATTTTTTTCCGGAAAAGAGCACGTCAAATACATGGTTACTGACCCAATTTAGAGGTCAGTAATGGGTCATTAATTTTAAATATAAAAGCTCCCACTCCACAAGCCCCAACTCAGTCTTGTTCTGCTCCTTCTCTGCTTCTCCAAACCTGACCCCTAAACCCAAGATCTCCTTCTTCTCCTTCTTCTCCAGTGAAGACGCCAGCATATCCGGCGAAGACGCCAGCATCTCTGAGGACAAATGATTGTTTGGTAAATTGCATGTTTTAATTATGTTATTAATATGCTTTCTTATAGAATGATTTGTGCTGGAAATGAGGGTAGTGTTTTGACAGAATGAGATTCGTCGGCCTGTATATGTCTAACGAAATGAGATCATCAATGAAATTCCTGACTTTTGGTTAACTGTTGTAAGTGGGTCTTTTATTTTTTTTCTTCCCTTGTTGCCCTAGTCTGCTGTGTTCTTTTAAGCTTGTAAGTTACTTCTGCAAAGGGCTATTTGTTTTTGGCTGTTGAATTATTTTTCTGGTTTTACACTCGACTGTTGTTGTGTTGTTATTGTCTAAGTGTTTTTGTCCAGCGGCAAAAGTGACTAAATTTGTAACACTCCTTCATTCCTAATGAACTGTTGTTGTGTTGCGACTGTCTAAGTGTTTCTACTTGTAGAAATCACATATTGCATATGAGTGATGCAATTGTGTGTATAAGTCCTATTTTGCACCAATGCTTGATTCTTGTGAGCTTTGTATTTTGTTATGTAAAGGAAATAAAAGAGAGGGGAAAGAAGTGAGGAGACTTTTGTTTGAACTTGTTCACTTGAGTTTTCTTGAACTCGCAATTTGAGCTGCATGTTTTTTTTTTGCAGCTTTTAGTGGCTAGAAGAGTTGGTACTGCTAATAATACATCTACTCTGGCTCAAGTTCATAGTAGAGAAGGTAATGAGATCATAATGATTTATGAAAGTATCCTATATATCAATGTTGTTGTTGTAAGCTTAGTAAAGAGT
>CAOJBK011480624.1:0-13950 GCA_948294925.1 Codiaeum variegatum | reverse complement strand
AAAGTAATATTTTATACCACCCCTACCCTTCCCCACCCCCCCCCCCTTCGCCCCCCCCCCCCCACACACACACACACATATACACACTTAAACCACACATTATCCTCAATGTGTGAAAAAATAGGAAAAGAGAAAGGGAGAGAAATGATTCCCTAAAATGAAATATATCCAGCCTTCCCAAAATTACTATCTGAGCTAATGTTACCTACATGCCAAGATTAGTCACTAGTTTCACATTGAAACCATAAAAGAATAACACATATCCAAGTTCAAGCAAAATAAAGTAAACAAAACAAACTAAATAATCCAAATATCAAAATAAGTAAAAAACATAAAATAAAACTAAATAATTAAAGAATGGTTGAGTGAAAGAAAGAGAAATGGCTTTTAACCATTAAAGTTAAAAGGTGGGGCTATTGTCAGAATAGCCCCTGCCTCCTCCTCATCTTCTATCTCGACATCTGGGCTGGAGTGGGATTCCATCTCCGGAGAGCTGCTCGAATGAGTTTCTATCTCGGTGTCATCATTCTCCACCTCTTCCTCATATAGTGAGACAGTTGATGAAGAAGCTTGAACAATTATAGCAAGTGGAGATTCCATTGCATGTCATGGGGGCAACTCTAGTCTCTTTGGCTTTTTGAGGTTCAACTTCTTTAAAATATTCCCCAGTACATTTGCAAGCCAATCCTGATGTCTGCGCTTATGCCCCATCTCATCAATGATTTCCTATTATTGTCTTTAAATTCCCTCAATATCCTCCCAAATTCGTAGCATGTTGTCATCAACGGGTAGTCTAGGAGGAGTTGAAGAACCCATATAAGAGGCTGCTAATGAGGAAGCTAGATGACTAAGCTTGGGGGCTTTTTTTTGGAGCATGTTTTCGATGTAGTCCATGTCGAATAGTGTAATAATACCATCCAATATCATGCCCTGGGTCACATGGTCTACATCATGTTTTTAGGTAAGCCTAGTGATGTAAGAACCTCCATGAAGACATACTAAAGAATCCCTTTGAGCTAGGTCATTCAAGGTCCATATTAAAGAGTAGGATGCATTGCACCTAATATTGTCCTTCGTGTAGCAGAGGAAGAATAAGTTAGTGGTGGTTACATGACCTCCTGAACTAGACCGAGGAGAAATGTAGTGATTAGTGACATAGTGGGCATATCATAGTACCGAATCCTTAAACTTGGATGTTTTACTCACCCCCAATTTCCATGTACCCTTTTTAAGCTTAGTCCACACTGAAGAAATATAAGGAAGGTCAGAAGTGAACCCCACCTTACAGTGCTAATAGATATGGGTGTAGATCTCCTCTGACTAATAAAGCCTAAAATCCATAGGCAGTTCAGTGACACTCTTCATAAAATCCTATAAACCCTACCTGAAGGTAATATTCTAATCAGTCTGGTTAGCCTATTTCTTTGGCTAAATTAGGGTGCATAAGAACTCTTTAGTGAGCTCCTTATAAGTTGGATCCTTGATTTCATATAACTATTTCTAACCCAGCTGCCCAAACACGGCCCTCAATTTCTCTATTTTATGAATACCGACCAAGTCATCCCAATCTAATGAATAGTATGGAAATAAGGACTTTTCCCCAAATTTTTAATTGCTTTATGAAATTCCTCTTTTAATTACACATGGGATTGTAGGGTAAGCCCTCTTCACGCCTCCGTGATTGCCTAGCTGGAGGTGGTTAAGGTAGTTGCTAAGTAGGCACTTTCTTCTTCTGGTTATGCTTCTATTTCTTAGGAGGTGAGGAAGAGGTTGAGAGTTTTCCGGTGACTTTGGAGGATAATGATGGGGGTGTTCCCTTTTATGCTGCTATGAGCTATAAAATAACAAATAGAGATAAAAAGGTACAAGAAAGCAAGGTTGTTAATGGTTAGTTACAGAAATTTTGGCATTGCAACCGCTAAATATAGAACATTACCAACTTGCAAAATAAAACAAATAACCCAGCAAATAACAACCCAAGCACCCAACTCAAGTCCCTACCCCCACACTTAGAATATTAGCATGAGCCATAAATGATAACATAGGCAAAGAAAGCTTTTTGGTGCATGGTATGGTGTATTCAAGCTAAGATTTCTAATTATGAGAGGGGGTGTATCATCCTCTAAAGTAATCAAGCATAAATGCTGAATTTTTCATGCAAAATTTGCCCCCACAACTCATTCGAACAAATTATCAAGCACAATTTAGGCATGGCACATACCAACACCTTCCATACTTAGCACAAAATCAAAACAAATATGGCAATTAAGGACAAAGTGCTTGGTGTGTTGTGCATACAATCAAATTGAAGAAATGTGAGAGGGGATCGCTTTTAAAGTCAAATTAACGTAAAATGTGTGAAATATCATGAAAAATTGAACCCCTAACTCACTTTGGAATTTTGTCGAACACGTTGTAGGCACAAAACCAAACCACCTCCAAACTTGCAAATCAAACACCCATTCACTCTCAAATCATGTCAATAGAAAAACTAACAAAGATTCAAGGCTTAAAATTCAAATTACACAATTAAAAGGCAAGAAATATTTTTAAAAAAATTAGGTCTAAAACCCCTAAAATGAAACTAAGGGCTAAACACAATAATCATGCAAAAAGATGAGAAATTAACAACTAAAATCATAATCTAATACAAATTATATAGCCAATTTCCACCAAAGTTCAAAAGATTACCCTAACATGTAACATATACATAAAACCCTAAAAAAATTACTTTTAGGAAAAGTGAGAGTTAACATAAAATGCAAACAAAATAAAAGAGAATTAAGAAGAAAAACCCTTAATTGCTTGAGAAAACTTGAAGAAAAGCCTTGAATCCTTATTGTGTGAGTTTATAAAGAGTTTGGGAGTGTTTTAGTTAAGAGGAAATGCAGAAATGGCATAAGAATGGGGTGGTTATGTGTGGATGAGGTTAAAAGGGTATGCTTTTAAGTAACTAGACCCCACAGAATTGCTGGAAAAATCAACCTCACAGGTAGTCTCACAGGCTATAAGGCTGGCTTGAGCTCTGCTAGTGAGGCTTTTTGAGAAACAGTAGGTAGGGTCTAGCTCATAAGAACCCCTTATGGGTCATGAGACCAAACCATAAGACAACATATAACCATTGTTTCTAAAATTTCTAAGCATAATATTTTTTCTTGTCTCACAGGCCACGCTCATAAGCCGTGAGACCTAAAAACCTATAATTTTCAATGGTTAAGCTTTAACTTACCCATTTGGTTCATTTTATGGGTTTTGATGCATCTCTTGGACTAAACTACTTACCATTTCTTTATGATTGAAGCTCTAAAGCACTTGTATAATCTCAAGATCAAGCATCATATCTCATTTTCACTCATAAAATTAAGAAAAACTAACTAAAAAAAATGAAACAAACTAAACTTTAAACTGGTGGGTTTCCTCCCACCAAGTGCTTCTTTAACATCGTCTTAGCTGGATGTTAGGTAAGGCTTTCACCCCACCTCTTGGAGGTGCCAAACCTCCTTAAACTCAAAGAGTTCCCCTCCCTCTTAATATAACTTATGCCTTTGAGTGTTGACCTTAAAAGCACTTTTTTTGGGATGACCTAACTCAATCACCCCATGGGGAAATACTTACTTTACCATAAAAGGACTAGACCAATAGAATTTCAAATTTCCTGGGATTAACTCAAATGAGAGTAAAAGAATAATACCCTGTCAACTATAATAAAATCTCACCATAATTTGATTCCAGCATCATGTTAGCGCTTTTATCCGCTCCTTGTACATCTTCGGATTGTCATACGCCTCAAATCAAAGTTTTTTGAGCCCATTAAGTTGGGATCTCCTTTTTTTTACCTGTAGAATCCAAATCAAAGTTAATTTCTTTGATGGCTCAATAGGACTTTTGCTCGATTTCCATAGGCAAATGACAAGCCTTACCATAAACTAGATGGAAAGGGATAAAACTAATAGGGATCCTACAAGCTGTCCTACATGCCCAAAGAGTGACATCTAACTTACCTGACCAACTCTTCCTATTGCACTCAATTGATCTCTTTAGGACTCTTTTGATTTCCCTATTTGAATTCCCAACTTACCCATTAGTTTGTGGGTGATATGGGGTAGCTAATTTATGGTTGACACCATACTTTTTTTAAGACCTTACTCAATTGAGCATTGAAAAACTATGCCCCCCATATCACTTATAATTTCTTTAGGTGTGCTAAAAAGAGAAAATAACTTTCTTAAGTACTTAATAACCACCCGGACATCATTTTTGGGTAGAGCTTATGCCTCTACCCATTTGGACACATAATCTACAACAATAACAATATACTTGTTACCAAAGCAGTTAGGGAAAGATCCCATGAAGTCAATGCCCCATACATAAAAAAAAAACCTCACATTCTAGAATTCCATTAAGGGGCACCTCACCGTGGGATGAGATATTACCTAACCTTTGGCAAGGATCACATTTTCTTACCCATTCATAGCTGTTATTGAAAATTGTTGGCCAATAGAAACTAGCCTCCAACACCTTCTGAGCTGTCCGGCATGGACCAAAGTGTCCTCCTTCTGTCCTACCATGGAATTGGTCTAAAATTTATAGATTTTTGGGCCAAAACACACAATGTCGAATTACTTTCTCATTAAACATCTTGAAAAGAAAAGGGTCCTCCAAAAATAAGTATTTTAAATCAGATAAGAATTTTTTTCTTTTGTTGAAAAGTGAGATATTTTTTTGAGTTCCCTTACAGCAAGATAATTTTCCAAATCAACAAACCAATGATTAGTAAAATGAGAGATGGAGTCATATAGCATTACCATGGCAAACAATTGTTTGCTAGAATGTATCTTTTATGTCTCTCTCATCTAGCTCTTTAAGGTCCAAATTCTCCAATAAAGGCAAATGATCTGCTGCTAAATTTTTAGCACCCTTATTATCTTGTACTTCTAAGTCAAATTCTTGAAGAATCAATACCCACCATATGAGCCTTAGCTTTGCATCATTCTTGGTGAAAAGGTACTTTAACACCTAATGATTGGTGTACACCATTACGTTTGACAAGATGAGGTAAGAGCAAAACTTTTTCAAAGGTGAAAACAACTGCCAAAAGCTCTTTCTCCATTATGGTGTAATTGACTAAGGTATCATTCAAAGTCTTGCTAGCATAATAGATGGGATGGAAGTGCTTTTCTCTCCTTTGTTCCAAAACTAATCCACCATAAAATCACTAGCATCCCACATAAGTTAATATGGGAGCCTCTAATCCAGAGCCACAATGATGGGGGCATGAATGAGTTTGTCCTTCAAAGTGTTAAAGGCTATTTAGCAATCTTCATCACTATTGAATTTCACATCTTTTTCTAAGAGCTTAGTGAATGCACAGGCTATTTTGGCAAAATCCTTGATGAACCTTCAATAAAGGCCCACATGTCCAAGGAAGCTTCTAATTCCTTTAACATTTCAAGGAGGTAATTTCTCAATGGTGGCCACTTTGGCCCTATCACCCTCAATACATTCTCTTGAAATCTTATGTCCCAACATAATACCTTCTTCCACCTTTAAATGGCACTTTTCCTAATTAAGCTCAAGATTTGTTTCTTCACATCTCTTGAAAACCCTTTCTAGGTTAGCAAGACAATCCTCAAAGCTATCTCCATGCATAGAAAAATCATCCATGAAAACATTTATAATATCCTCAATCAAGTAATCAAATATGGCTATCATACACCTTTAAAAAGTGGCTGGAGCATTACAAAGACTGAAAGGAATTCCCCTATACGAAAAGGTCCTATATGAGCATGTAAATGTGGTTTTATCTTAGTTTTCTAGAGCAATGGGGATTTGGAAGTACCCCAACAAGATATCTAGAAAGCAATAAAAAGAATTCATGGCTAGCCTCTCTAGCATTTGATCAATAAAAGGTAATGGGAAATGGTCTTTGTTTAACGCCAAAAAAAAAAGGAAAAAATAATCTTTGTAAGTGGAATCAGTTAACCTTCTATAAGTAATGTACACTCACCACACAGTGATCATCCTTTGGGGAATCAACTTATGTTTTTTTGTTTGGTATAACAGTTGTCCCCCCTTTTTCAGGACCACTTGAACCGGACTTACCCATGAGGTATCAAAAATTGGATAAATGATGTCGGAATTAAGGAGCTTGATTACTTCCTTTCTTACCACTTCTTTCATCTTGGGATTATTCCTCTATTGTGGTTGTATAACTAGTTTATAGTCATCTTTCATAAAAAGTTTATGTGTGTAATAGGAGGGGCAATCCCTTTGATATCCATAATTTTTTGAGCAATAACCCTTTGTGCTTCCTCAAAAGAATAATTAATCTTTCTTTCTGCTTTATCGATAGCCATACACTCAATATGATTGGAAGATTTTTCCATTCTCCCATAACGGCATACTCCAAGTGATCCGGGGTGCCTTAATTTCTAATTTCAAATGGCTTTGCCTTTTCAATTTTGGGCATTTCAGTAGGTTCAAATGCCCTTTTCTTTTCAAAATATTTATTCTCCTCAAAGTGCATAAGCTCCTCCTTAGCTTCCATAACTTCCTCTATTAGATTGTCTTGCACAAGACATCTTTCAAGGAAGTCCATAAAAGCAAAGTTAGTGACAAAGTAAAGGGTCTAATGCTCACATAGATCATTGTAAGAGCCCCCATCATAAAAAATTGAAGGGTGTTTCATGGCTTTCTTAACATTGAAAATCACTTTCTCCTCACCCACCTTTAAAGTGAGGGTACCTGTAGGACATCAAAGATTCCATAGGCAGTATTTAGGAATGGCTTTCCCAAGATTGAAGATACATCTATGTCAACATCCATGTCAATAATAACAAAATCCACCAAGAATATGAATTCTCCTACTTTAATTAACACATCCTCTATTATCCCTTTGGGATGTATAATGAACTTGTCCCCTAATTTGATGGTCATTTGTGTTGGCTTAATGTGAGGCTTCGTTTTGAGCCAACGAGCCATCAGCTCACTTTCAAGTTTTTGGCTTGAGGAAATCGACAGTGTGGGGTCAGATTACTCATGGCATCAGGCTTCGATAAATCTTACTTTAGGTGAACACTTTATAGACATGTTGGATATACGTGTTAATGTGTGAGTCACCACTTAATTTTTAGAAAACTATTTAATTTTCATGGTAATTAAGAAACTAAAATTAACTCCATTTTTGATTGCCCAATTTTAAGGAAAAGGCGACCTCGAACCAGAGGTGGATTAAGGGACTCGTGATTAATAAAAAAAATTTAGAAAATTGATTTTATTTTCTAAATAATTTTGGCTTAAAAATTTTGTATGAATTTGGTTAAAAAGAATTTTTGTGTATGCATGACATACCTTCATGATGCATGAACAGAATAAACATACTAGAATGATGCATGTGCAATTCATATTGCACAAATGAAAGTTATACTAAAAAGGAGATAAAAAAATGATGAAAATATAAATAAGCATCCTTCCTCTAGCCCCAGGGCTTCTTGGGAAGGCACACATCTCCAAATGGCAGATCTAAAGAAATAAAGCGAATAAATAAATTAAATGTAAAATAATAACATGCAAAAGAGGATCCTTTCTTTAGTCCGAAGGATCTGGGAAAGGGAAACATTCCCCAACTAAGGATTACATAGAACGATATGAAATAGCAAAAATAAAAGTGATTTACAATTGAATAAACAAATAATGAAAAAAATAATAAAAATAAATAAATGAACAAAATAAATAAATAAAGAAAATAAACAATTTGGAGTTGAAGCCACTGAATGGCTTATCGGGGTATCCCTTTGAATAGGAATCAAACCCCATGTCGTTCTTGCTTCTCGCGAATGGTAGGGGTTGTTTTAAAAGGTGTGTTGGTATTTGTATTCAGGAGCTAATTCATATTAATTTAAAGATTTAACAGGAAAGACTATTAATCAGTTTATAATTTGATTAATTAAATAATGAATTTTGATAATTATGAAATCACCTAAGTTAGTTTTTAGGACTTTTAATTCAGAACCAAGTATCATTTGGATATACTACCTTTGACATTCGGGACTTCGAGACAGGCGATTGAGATGGTTTGATAAAGCTGGATCAGGTCTTTGTTGCCTTCGGAAAGGTCTATCCAATATCTGATTGATAGATGACTCATGAATTATAGAGTGAATTTCTGATCAGAACTCAAGATACTTAGTGTTAGGTCAGAATTTTAGTGTTTGGAGGTGTTTTGAGTGAATTCAACAGAGTTTCGATGTAAAATATGTCTAAAACTATTTTGACAGAGGTTAGGTGCACCCCCGTTCCCCTAAAAATTGACTCGGAGGGTCAAACATATAGAAAATCAAGTAAAAAAAGTGGGCTCATGTGCCTGGCCTCTAGCTCTTGCGCTAGGGCCTTGGCTCATGCACTAGGTCCTTGGCTCATGAGCTTGGGCCTAGTTGTCCAATCTAGTATGATTCGAATCAGTTTGGTTCAATTTAGGTTGATTTGGTCCTATTCATTTTGGTTGACCAAGTTTTGGTATTTTCATAATTTTAGGCCTGTTTTAAGTCTAATTTGGCCCTAGTTTGAGTCAACGAGTTTGTATTGATAGGCTGGATATGATGGTATAAACTTGAGGGTTCACAACTACCCGCTTATCTATATTAGCTTCAATCAGAAGTTGATTCTAATGATGGTGAATCCATAGGAACCATGTCAGATTCTCAGGTTGTGATGATGAGCCATGTTAGTTTTTGGACTTATGGCTGTGAGGCCCCGTCCGAGTGGCCAGTGGGATTTTCCCTTGCACGTCTTATGAGCTTCTGGGTTAAAGGAAACCAACCACCAGGAATTGCATCACGCATGGCATCGTGGATTATGGTCAGGTCCCACATTTGTGCATTCACATGTGTTTGTTAGCATGCACGTTGTGTGTTTAGTGTATAGAGTCGCCACCTAATACTTTAAGATAATAGATTTTCTTAGGTGATTAAGAAACCTTTTGTAAAAAACTCCGTTTTAGAAAAAAATGATTTTTATCCAAATGAAAAGGCTATTCTTTTGAACCAAAAGGGGTTCAAGATTCGTGATCTGATAAAACAATGTTTATGAAAAACAATTTTTACCAGTTACATAATAAATTTTGGCTTAAAAATATGCAATTTTGGTTAAAATAGGATTTTTGTGTATGAATGAACAAATATCTCAATAATCATGAATGCGTGAACGTGTTATAATGCATGACAAACCACAAAGCAGTAAAACAACGAATGACTAGTGGTCCTTCCTCTAGCCCACTTTAGGTTGTAGGGAAGACACACTACCGCAAAGGAAGGGATAAAGGAAATACATTACATTTTCTAAAATGAACAGAAATCAGGGGATCTTCCATCCAGTTTTATGACATGGAAGGAGCACACATTCTCTAATACATCATAAATAATGGTAATAATGCATGAAATAATAAAAAGAAAAACAAACTAGTCATGATAAAAGATAATAGGAACTAAGTAACAATAATAATAATAATGAAATAAACAAAGAAAATGAAAAAAAAAATATAGATTTGGAGTTGAATCCATGAAATGGCTTACTGGCATATCTCTTTAAATGTGAATCAAACCTTACACCGTTCTACCTTCACGTGAAGGAAAGGGGTTGTTCTAGTAACAAGTGGGTGGTTTAGTTGTGTGTTAAAAAGCTAATCAATTTTATCTACAAAAATTGTTAACCAAAAGGCTATTAACCATGTCAGATTTTGATTAATAAAAAATTGATTTTAAATATGAATCTAATTACCTAAGTTTATTTTAGGGTTTAATTGAAGGAAAAATTATTATTTAATCCCTAAGTTATGGTCAAATTCACTACTTAATCCTCCAATTATGAAAAATGACATGGAAGGTCCTTAAAGTTTGATCAAATTAACTATTTAGTTCCTCTGTCTCTTATTTTAAAGGTTTTTCGTAAGTTGGCCACTTTTACAATAACGTATAAGAAGAGATGAGTACAACCATATAATAATCATTAAAAATGGAGGTTGGTAAGACGTTGAACTTAGGCCTAACAAATTTTGTTGAAAAATTTTATTTCACGTTAGTTTGACATCCTACTAATCTCTGTTTTCAATGATTATTATACGGTTGGACTTCTCTTTCCTTATATGTTATTGTAAAAGTAGCCAACTTTCAAAAAACCATAAAAATACAGAATGGAGGAACTAAATAATTAATTTGACCAAACCTTAAGGACCTCTTATGTCATTTTCCATAATCGGGGGACTAAGCAGTGAATTTGACCATAACCTAAGAACTAAATAGTAATTTTCTCTTAATTTAATTGGTTTTATGAAAAATAGATTTTTCAGTAAAACATGCCTTAATTTGATTAAAAGGCTTAAAATTGAATTCTGATAAAATATGCCTTAATTAAGTTTCAAAGGAGTCAAAGTAATTCAAAAATTAAGAGTAAGTAAGATACCATACCTATTTTTCCTTTACTTTGGGGGACTTTGAAATTGGAAGGTCAGAGGGCTTGACGAAACTGGAATAGGTCTCTATTGTGTTTACAGAGCATTGGTGTTTGTTGTCTGAACTAGAACTAAAGAATTAAAGTGCTGGATTGATTAGAATTGGAGTGTCTATGATGTGTGCCGACCACAACACCCGCAAATGCATGAGGTCGTATCAAGTAGTAAAATTGGCAAGTACCGGTATCATTCTCCCAAGGGATTACATGAGTTCAATCAATCAAGCACCAACTCACTCTCCTTAACTATTGCCTAGCTCACAATTAATTTTTTTAGATTAATAACTAAAGTTAAATTAAACTTAAAACTAAAATTGACTAATTGGCAATTTAAAGAAAATCAGACACAAGGATAAGATTTAATGAGAGAAACATCTACCTAGATTTCAACTCGTATTTGACTATATTGCATGGATAACCAACAAATCAAAGAAAATCTAAGGCAATCAACAAGTTTGTTTTCACAAATACGTAGGTTTGAATCTTTCTTAAGCAAGCAAACCCTTAATTCCTAAGTAAAGGTTGAGAATCTCTAAACACAACCAATCAATTAAGAAAAGCATTAAGAACATATGAAAAAAACATAAACCCTAAGCATCTAAGCTTCTATCTCTAGAAAGCAAAGCAAACCCAATTGATTTTGAGTGTTCTAAACCTAACTTTCTATCTTTAGCAAGGATTAGGCAACATCTATTAGCCATAAGCATGCATTGAAGATGAAAAGTGTAGAAAAAAAATATCAAAATCAATACTTGATGAAAACCTTAAATTTTAATTTAGGAAAATAGTTGTTTAATCCATACAAATGTTAAATACTGATTTAATCTATGTAGGCTAAATGAGTTTAGTTCATAACTACAACAAGATTACAACATGAAATTGAATAGAAAGAGGAAAGAGTTAAGAAATCCATGTGGATTCTTAACATCTATACCCAAACCCTAAATACCATTGTTGAATCTTGATGAAAACTTTATATTAATCTTGAAATCTCTCTCTAAACCTTGCTCTTGATGTGTTTTTCTTATCAACTTAGCTCTCCTTGTGTTTTTGAACTAAGAAAACCAAAAACTGTCCAAAAATTTCTTTCTTTCTGCAAGTGTCTGGTATTTATATTTCTAGAAAATTATGTGGTCATGCCCTAAGTTAATGCCATGACCAGGGCGTGATAGGCTCCTTGTTGCCAATTTTCTGTACAGTAGCCATTTGCAGACTCACAGCCTCAGTCATGATTGTGACAAGGCCAAATGATGTTGTTTCTCTTTTATGCCTTGGCCTTTTTGGTACAACAGTCCCCCCCAGCACTCACGGGCTCTGATCACGACCGTGAATGCCCTTAATACCCTATTACAACCTCTTTTTTCTCCATTTTCTTGCAAAATTCGATGTTTTTACTCCGCTTAACTTTAGATTGATGTTTGATCTAGAAAAACTGAAAAACACTAAAATAAGCATATCAAATGCAATTTGAATTGGATAATGGCCAAGAAATGAATCGAAAATTACTTATATTTGGCCATTATCAAACTCCTCCACACTAATCCTTCGCTTGTCCTCAAACAAACCTAAACACAATCCAAACACAACTTCCACTCGCAAAAATCAAGGACCCAAAAATTTAAACAAAAAAAAAGAGTAAAAATCAGTAACATAAACATCTAGGTTTCACAATGCTTTGATTTTATGACTAAACTAAGAACATGATAGTCGAGTTTGAAATCCATAAAGGTACCATTTTCACCACTTAGCCCAAGGCAATTCAATCACACAATTGAGCATCTAATCCCAAAAACATAACTCCATTAAGTTATTCAACCTAAGCATTACTCAAATAAATCAATCAAAATTTTCTTGAGAACTAGAAACTTTCTTTGTTTGTTTATTGTACACGTCATGATTTTTTCAAGGGACTCGACTTAGCTAAACTCGTCACTAGTCTTTTAACGCGAAGGTAAATACTTTGTGGTGCTGATCCCCGGTTACTTAACTAGTCATAGACTTGTTTAGCCAGCTACTAGCACTATTTATGGTTTTGCTTTTTCAGATATCGTATTGCACAATATGAAACCAGAGGAATATGTTATAATTTTCAAAGTCCCCTTTTTATTTACTTTTCACATACTTTTTCATGAGTGCACATAATTTTCATTTTTGTTCTATTTCCCAAGAAAATCAACCAGGAACTTAAGTATTAGCTCTAGTCTCTTAACCTAACTCATGCCATGGAAAAGGACTAGACACTTAACAGTGACTAAATGCTCTAGAACCTAGTTATGGGAACTATGCGAAGTGGATTCTTACTAGCAACCACTATGTACTGAGTTTAATAAAAAAACCAAAGACATAAGGGAAAACTAGTGTCTATGAGAGTGCTTTAAAAAAAATTGGTCTGAATTTTAAGTCCTTACAAAATGCAAGTAGAACCTGTAATGAATTGTGCTTAGTTTTGTTGTTCCTATTTTTAGGCATTCATGCATGGTAAAAAATAAAACAACATACAATCATGCAATCCACTCAATACAATTTATCCCTCCACACTAAAGTCACAAATTATCCCTAATGTGTGTAAAACAAAAAAGAGAAGAGAGAGAGGGAAAGAATACGGCCCCGAGAATGGAAGGTGTCTAACCTTCCTTAAAATTACAATCCAAGATAAAAAAATAGAAGTTAGGTGCTATATATCAAGGTTAGTCTTGATTTCACATCGAAACCACAAAAGAATATATGAGTTTAAGATTAATATCCAATAAAACATAAGCAAAAATAAATAAAAACCAATATCCAAATTAAACAAAGTAAAAAAATTTAAATAAAAAAAAAGAAGTTAAGAAAAATAACCCCCTACTAGAATGTCAGGGTCAAGGAACCCCTATCATCATTAAAGTCTCCATTGAAATTAGATTCTATTACTGATTCATGACTGGAGTGCGATATCATTTCTGGAGGACTGCTAGAGTGAATCTCGGTGTTTGGCTCAGGACTCTCAATGTCCACCACAGGTGGTGCTGAAGATGAACTACCAGGGTGGTCAGTAGTTGGTAGCACCCGGATCACCATGTGCTTGAGGCATAAGGAGAGCTAGAAAGTTAGGCCTTGAGAAAGAATTGTGCAGCTTCTCTAAGCCACAATGCTTCAAGATGTTGCACAAGACCTTTGTAAACCAAAAGCATTTATAACTCTCTTCTTGTAACTCCTCCAGGAATGTCTTTCTGTTGGAGCTAAAGGTGCCCGATGTTAGCCTAAATTTGCCTTATACTATCTTTCATGCTAGTTCACGAGGTAGAGGAAGGCAAAGGATCTGTATCCTTTGAAGAAGGTGAATCTATAGCTATGGCCCAACACTTGTCCTTATCTTTGTTGAGCATGTTATTAATGATCTCAAAGTCAACCAAAGTTACTGAACCATCCATGGTCATATCATCCACTACTTGAATTAACTCCAAGTTA
>CAOJBK011480593.1:0-10356 GCA_948294925.1 Codiaeum variegatum | reverse complement strand
TGATTATATTTACTATTTTCTATATATGTTATATATGAGTTTCCCTAAGATTTGTTACTGTTAGACTATATTCTTTCTGTCAAACTTTACTATTTAAATACCTATAAAAAAATTATTTATAATTGATCTTTTGCATATCATATCTACTAAAGTCAAGAAGTTAACTCATTATTATTTTTTAAAATATGAAACTCAATATTCAATAAAACTTTTATTTAATTTTAATTTAATCCTATGAAATCCATTTTAAAACATGCCTCATTAAATTTTTAAAAATGTCATTTTAAAAATTCCTTTCTTAATTTCATATCCAATTTTTAAATGTATCCTTTTTTTTTTCCACATCTCATTTTAAGATTTTGTCCCATTTGTTAGGAACAAACATTTTAAGAGTTGACTTTGAGAGAAATTGATTCTTATTAGTCAGCTGTATAAATAGAAACAACCTTCAATCTCTTTTGTTTTTTTTTTTTCATTTCTCAGTGATGTGGTTGAAGATTCAATTTTTTAAAATTTTTCAATAAAAGTTTCAAGTCTTAATTGCTTGGCTATTTTTTGGGGCTAAATCAACAATTATTCTATATTGAGTGAAATAAAACACTAACTTTGTTTCACAAGAGAAATTCTCTCCTCTAAGAAGCTGAATTATTTTAGAGAGTGACTTGATTTTATTTTAAAATCTCCATCTGGGTTGGATTGATATTTTAATTTTTAGATTTGTGAAATTTTTTAATGGTCAGCGGATTTCAACTTCAAGAGTGACTCGTTTGGATTTGGTAGCTAGGGTAACGGTAACGACAGAATGAATGGTGGGTGAGTTTTTTCCAATTCATCGATTTATTGTTCTTTTAACCCAAAACTCAGACCTTTTAACTCAATGCTCTCAAATCTCTCTCTTCATTCTTGTTTTTTGCTCATATTCAATTTCTTTAATCAAAGATGAAGATGATAAATTATTGAGATGGAGATGGGCTCAATCTGATAAATTATTGATTTTGTGAATAAAAGATGAGGATGAGTTTGGAGAATTTATGGATTTTGATTAAAGATGAGTTTTTTTTTTCTAGTGACGAACCATGTAAATTGTTTGATTTTTTTTTTTTTTTGTCTTTTCTATGGCCATTTGACATTTTGAGAAATCCATATGGAAATCGATAACCCTACTTTGTTTTCCTTAATTGTTTTCAAATGGTGGACAGAAGGAGAAAAGAAAGAAGGGGTACTTTGGGTGGGTTAAGGGTATTATAGGGAGAAAAATTATATTTATTAATATTTTTAATTTTTTAATAGAAAATACCTGAATATATCTTAAAAATTTCACGAAACGGATATGTAGACTAATGAAAATAAATTTTAGGGACTTCTCATGTCGTTTTCTGAACGAAGTAGTGAATTTGACTAAATTTTAGAAACTAAATAATAATTTGTCACTTTATTAATGGGAACTAGCACAATCAGCATACAAAAGGACTACTAGCGCATGGGGCCGTTCACTTTCCAATCAATGGGCAGACTAAAATTAGCAAACATTAGAGACAATTCCATATGCAATTCTATTGTTTTCTCTTTTAGTTGTATAAGAAACTAATGTTGACTTATAATACAAAATGTTTTCCATAATAGAAATAATTTTTCAAGAAGTAACCTACTAAGCCTCATTCAACAAATGAAATAGATATTAGCAATCTATTTCAAAAATACAATGATGATAGTTCCTTTGCACAACAAATTGAATACCCTATTTCAAAGCTTTAGCCTCTACTTAAAGAGAGGACCCACAGGATATGATGGAAGTAGCTCCGTTCCTCATATGTCCTTCATAGGATCGATAAATGATGGCTAGAGCTGCCTCCTTTGAGCTCTCATAGAAGCTAACATCAATATTAACTTTAAGGTGATTGCAAGGAGGATGAGTCCAACCTTTTTCTACCTCAATCAACTTGTCACAACCTGAAATAGACATAAGCATGCCCTTTTCTGGGTTTACTTGAGATCCGATTTGAGCTCAATTTAAGCCTATGGGATTTAATGGTGTAAACTTATGGGTTCACAACTACCCCTCTTAGTAGATTCTTTTTATGTAGAAGTAGATCTAGTAAGTGTGAATGCACTAAAGATAGGGAAGCCCATAAAAGGGCTTGAGGGATTTGCTTATCCTCACAACTTCTATCTTTTCTCCTTGTTTACTTTTCCTTTCAAATAGTAGTTTAGCCAAATATTTTATAGATTCTACCAGCTTGTTCAACTCAGAAGGAGTTGTTTGCGGCGCTGGATGCAAAGTTTGTAGCTGCTAACACTGAGATCATTACCTTTACCGATCTGTTTGGATCCGAGGGCGATGAGATTATAGAGGTTGGTAGTTTATTTCCCAACGGCCTTCCCCTGATGGAGGATCTTGAGCCTGTGGCTATCTCGAATCTTGATCTTTTGCAAAGTCGACCAGAGCATTATAGCTGGCACGGCTACCCAGAGGTATCTTTTCTAATCTCTCTCTTTAATTTTTTCGTGCTTTTCCTTTTTTTGTGCACTCTCTTTTTTTTTGCTCATTGATTGTTACAATGCTCTCTTTTTCGCTCATTTTATATTTCCAATGCACTCTATTTATCTTTTTAAAGCTCTCTTTTTTATGCACTTTATTTTGCAAAAATGAAATAAGAGGATAGAAATGATAGGATTTTTCACCTATAGGACGCTGATCATAGCCAGCGAGGTGGTTGGTTTAAGTTGTCTAAGGTGTTGTCCTTTCTGAACCCTTTTTTAGATATACGTGCACGTATCACACCAGCTCATCTATTTGGTTGGATGATTTTAGACATTGACCGTTCCTCTGATAAGAACCTTATTTTTTCTTTGGCTAAGAGGTGGTGGAAGACCACCAACACATTTCACTTGCCCATAGGAGAGTTGACCATGACTCCCCTGACCAGTATGCAGCTTGGGTCTAGGCATGTTGTTTTTGACATTCATGTGTGACCTCATCACACTCTGCGTAATCTCCTTAGTGCGGAGCATCCTTGTAACTCTAAAGGGGTAGTTTCCAAGACTTCGCTGTTTGGGTTAGTGAAGGAAATGGATTCAATTTCATTCTTTCTTGATCAGTGTGCCAGAGTGTGTCTATTGATTATCCCTTTTACCATTTTTCTATATAATGAGAAGGGATACGTTAACCTGAAGGTGATTGCTTCACTGTTTGACTTGAGCTTGGTTAGCAAGTTTGACTGGGTTGGTGTTGCGTTAGCTGCAACCTATAGAAGGATGGGCATGTTGACCAAGACTGGTGGGATAAGCATTCATGCGACTTCGATAGTCTGGGAGGTTAGTATTTTCCCTTTTATTTTGCTTGAGCCTTGTTTTCAGATCTTGCTAACTTTGTCTTTTTACAGCTTTGGGCCTTTACACATATTTCGGCTCTTGCCCCCCAAGACTGTTGTCTGAGATGATATTTTACTCCTGATGGGGAGGATGTGGTGTAAGGAGTCTTAGGCATCTCCTTAGGTTGACTTCTCCTTTTCTGAGTACAAAGTGATTTTAGCCAGAGTTACTAAGGTATGCTCTGAATAGCTTCACCTTTAATCTGCTTACATATTTCTGACATTTGAGTATATTTTCAAGTCATGTGGGTACCCTTCAACTATGGTGTCTTAGGAGATGTGAATCCTTTTTCTTTGTGTCTCACTTATACTGATAGACGGGTTGCCTTGGGATCATCTAAGGTCATGGAGTTTTACTTGGGTGAGAGGGTTGTAGCCTAGATGACCTTGAGTGCATCTGTGCCAACTGATTCTCCTTTTCATTATAAGAAGTCCCATGGATGGACTTTATTGTAAGTTCTATAGAATTGGGAAGCCCAGACAAAAGTATATTGCTCGAGTTCTTACCCAGAGTTTATTGCCACTTGCCTGATGAGAGTTAGACCTCCGCCCTTTGCTATACCAGGCCATGTTTTAGTAGTTTCTGCCACTGGAGCTACGAGGTGTAAACCCCGTGGTTAAATCATCCGCCCTTCTGCTTAAGGCATACCTAATACTAGTTCAGCTTCCTCAAGGATGGGCCTTCATAAGCTATTCCTACTAGTTTGAGCCAGTCTCAAGGATTCTTCTCGTACTTTACTAATCATGTTTCTTATTTCGGAGATAAAAGTCCAATGAAGTATCACTTCATAGACCATAAGTATCTATCTGGTATGGCCCGCTTTGACTTAGGAATCTTGCCATCGACAGTGATACTTTTTTTATTCTTCCTTTTTGGATTTTTCTATTCTTTTGACATTCTAATATCTATCCTTTTGCAGGTTCCTACTCCAGTGTATGGCTAGGGATATGATTCTCATATGTAGACTCTGCATTCTTTGAGCATTACACTGTCTACTTTGAGTGTTGCCAAGGGCTGGAGGAAGCCTCTTGTGGTCAGGAGGT
Organism: Codiaeum variegatum; assembly: GCA_948294925.1. Lineage (NCBI taxonomy): Eukaryota > Viridiplantae > Streptophyta > Magnoliopsida > Malpighiales > Euphorbiaceae > Codiaeum > Codiaeum variegatum. The sequence continues at coordinate 5,941 of CAOJBK011480593.1, read as the reverse complement.
GCATTCCTCAGTATGGTGATTCTAGAGCTACAGCTGATGAGGGGAGACATTGGGAGAAGATGAATGATGCATGGGATGCATGCTTTAAATGACTTGATGTGGCCCCATTGCGGGTCTTTTGTAAAAACTTTGTTATTTTTTTACCTTTATGTATTTTCAAACTATGAAAATTTTGCATTTTTTAGTTGCGATTTTCTGTTTGGAAAATAATTTGAGTTTGATTTTTGAGAATTTTAATTTTTGTAATCAATTTGGTAAAAAATCCTTAAAATTGGAATCGGAACAAGTCAGAACTGAGTGTCGCGAAGGGTCGGGTCAATGCATGGATCGGTGCACGTACTTGAGCGTTGGTGCATGTGCTTAGGTGTTGGCTCATGCTCCTTGCTTCTAGCGCATGCACCAGTAGCTTGGTGTGTGCACCAACCCCTTGGCTCATGCGCCTAGCTCCTAGTGCATCCATTGGTAGTCTGGTTCACACGCTCAACCTTCTAAACTCCATTTTCTGCATCAATTTTCATGTTACTATATATATATATCCATTCAAAAAAATTATTTTATTCATAAAATTGTGAAGAAACATATTTTTTACATAGAAATTTCCATTTCTTTATGTTTTTCTGTGCAAATGGAACCACACTTCAGCCATGTGATGCATGCTTGGTGTAACAACTTAACCCAAGTGAAACGTATCAACCTCGAGAAGTATGAGATGAGTGCTTTGCTGATGCTTAGAGGTGTCAAAATTGATTGGAGTTTCTTGGATGCTTTCATTAGGTTTTAGGATCCAATTGATCATATTTTTCATTTTGGAGTTGGTATGGAAAAGATGTGTCCAGTTTTTGAGGAATTTTTAGCTTTTTGGGTTCTAATCTTGAGGTTGACCTGGCTATTCCCATTGATAAGGTCATGTATTTTAATTCGTTTAAGAATTTTCTAGATTTGAGTACTGAAGAGGCTTCGAATTTAGTGAAAGACGATTGGGTGAACTTACTTGCTGTAGATGACTCTCATAATCTGGATTTGTCAACTAGGAGACTGAAACCTTATAAATTTGTTTTGATAGCTGGCTATATTTTCATGTATCCAGTCGAATAGGGTGATGCGAGGGTAGCTGAGCTGATACCCCAGATGGGAGAAAGGAAGTCCATTGCAGGCATGATTTTAGCTGAAACACTATTGAACCTTAATCATTACTGCAGGTCAAAAGAGGCTTGGACCATTAGTCCTATTCTGCTCCAGGTATTTGCTTTTATTTCTATTGATTATGTTTTGATGTTTATGATACTATTCTTATCATTGTGTTTGCTTTTCAGATCTAGTTGAGAGACCATCTGAAGATTATTTTGGCTCTTATTCAAAGGGATTATTCTACATCTTGGTATCGTACTAGGACTATTTTCATCCGATTAAGAGACAAGATTAGTTGGCTGATGGAACTAAGTCCTTCTGACTTGCTTTAAAGACCTGATTGGTATGGGGTCAAATGCTTCATATTAAGAAGCTAGGGATTTAAGCTCGTGTATCTACTTGTCTTGAAGAAGGTGACATGGTATCAGGATACTTGGGTTCTTCGACAGACAAGACATGATCAAGATGTGCCCCTAGATGTTCCATTATTCGAGGTAATTACTGTGAATGCCAAAGTGGTTAAAGCCATCCTTAGAGGCTGGATTCAAGGCTTCACAAGAGCAATGTTGATTCTAAGAAATGATTATGGCAATCTTCCCGAGTATATGGACTGGTGGACTACAACATGTTGGCACAAGAAGAAAGTAAAGCATTATGCTATTCTAACTGAGCTCGAGGAGTGAGTCTGAGTCTATACTAGGCTATCTCTTAGAAAAAAAAAACTTTGTTTGGTTAGACCTTTTCGTTAGTTTTGATTTTGATTTTTGTCTTAAATATTTTATTTTGGATGTTCCAAAAGATGAATAAGACCTAAAAAAATACATTTTATTTTTATTAAACTCTTATTTTTTCTTAAGCTGCCCTTTTGGGTTTTCAACTTAGTGAGCTCCCTTTATTGTTACCTAGACCACCTTTTCGATTTTTAGTCTAATAGGTTGTACCTTAAATTTTCCCTAAGCCACCCGTTTGGACTTTTAGCTTAGTGGGTTTCATTCTTTTTTTTTCTGATTTATTTCTTATTTGACTTTTTCATGCAAGTTAAAGAGGCCAAATAAGATGAAAATTTAATTTTATTAAATACTTTATACCATGTCTGTAAAGGCTGCCTACGTATCTCCTTATAATAGATTTTGAGAAATGAAGTACATGGTAATTTTTGGAGAATCTAGTCCATGTAGTTCTTGTTACAGATATTGGACGTCAAATGTATGCTCATGCAATAAGAACACTTTATGTAGTACTTCTTGAGTTGTTCTTGGTTGCTTAAATGATTGAACTCCTTTTTATTGATGTTCATCAAGATGACACCTCTGCCTGACATGATTTTCTTAATGATGTAAGGTCCACTCCTAGGAGGTTTGAATTTCCCTTGGGGGTTTTGTACGAGTTGTCAAATTTCTTTCAAGATAAGGTCACCTTCTCTGAGTTTGATATCCTTAAATCTCTTATTGAAATGCCTTACAAGTCTTAGCTGGTAATTCTAAGTCTGATGATGGGCTTCTAACCTTTTCTCATTGATCAGGTTGAGTTGGTTGTAATCGGCTTATTGCCAGTCGAGTTTAGAGATATAAGCTTCCTAAAGAACCTTTGCTAATTGGATTTCCAATTCTATTAGTAGGACTGCTTCCATTCCATTGACTAATGAATATGGTGTTGCCTTAGTTGCTAATTTGTATGTAGTTCTATACCTAAGGAGGGCATTTGGTAGGTGTAGATACCAACCTTTGTGATTACCAATCATAATCTAAAGGATGTTCTTGAATGATTTGTTAGTGGCCTTAGCTACACCCTTGGTTTGAGGTTTGTAGGGAGAAGACATGTGATGTTGTATTTTTTCATTTCTCAAGAGGATAGTTACCTCTTTCTGGAAGTGTGAGCCATTATCTTTAATGATATATGTCTTGATGAACTAAGCATTTTTTAATCAAGGACTTGGTAAGATGTAGTCTCCACCCTTTTAGTGAAGTAGTTAATGGCCACTAGAATGTATTCATGGCCAGTATAGCACTTTGGTGTAATCTTGCCAATGACGTCTACACCCCAAATGGAAAAAGGCCAAAGAGTAGTGAATGGGTTGAGCTAAGAAGGAGGGAGTCTTTGAAGCATGGAATATGTCTGACACTTGTGGCATTTCTAGACAAACTGCATACAGTCTCTGTCATTGTGACCCAATAGTATCCTTAGTTCATGATTTTACGTTATAGTGCCCATCCGTACTTGTAGGTTCCTTCCTTCCCTCCATGAATTTCTTCAATGATTCCGTTGGCCTCTTCTTCTGAAACACACCTTAGGTGGATGTCGTTTAAAGTCTTTTTATAAATAATGTCTCCTCTTGGGATGTAACTATTGGTTAGTTGTCTTAGAGTTCTCCTTTATGATTTAGAGGCCCTTTTAGGATAGATTCCTTTTTCAAGATAGTTGTAAATGTCCTAATACCAAGGCTTTTGTTTAACCTCTTAGATATTCATGCAGTGAGATTGACAGCTTAGTTCATGCTTGATGCTTATGGTAATAGGACGGATAAGGAACCCATCACATATTTCGATCATTGAGGCAAGGGTTGCTAGTACATCAGTGAACCTATTTTGTGTCTTTTGTAAATAGTAAAAGGACAAGTCATCGAAGCTAGCAACCAATTCTTTGAGCCACTTATGATAAGGAATTCTTCTCTGATTTTCCACTTTCTAAGTGCTTGGGAAATTATCAGGCTGGAGTCCCCAAACACTTCTAAGTTTCTGATGCCAATCTGGATAGCTACTTCTAGGCTAGAAACACAGGCCAGTAGGTGTAAGGAACATTATTCTAGTGCCATATCCCTTGTTATTGGCTTCTCCATTAAAGAAAATCTTCCAAGTTTAAGTTTGAATGAATAGTATGTCTTCATCAGGAAATTTAGATTCTTCCTAGTGATATTCTATTGGGGCAGTGGCTAGTTGATCGGCAATGACATTGCCTTTGATAACTTTTCTTTGCATGTATTTAAGATTATAGGCATCCATGATTGCCATCAATATTTTTTTTTTACTATCTAGGATAGGTTTTTCCATGAGGTACTTAAAAGGACTCTTGTCAGTGAGGACATGTGATGTATGCCCCTAATTAATGTATGAGCTTGTGACATACCCATACTAGAGTCAGGTAGAGCTTCTCAATGTAACTGTATTTGATCTCATATGTAAGCATTCTCTTGCTCAGGTAGTAAATGGCATTTTCCTTATGATAGTCAGGAGCATTTTATGCCAACATGGCACCCATGGCTTCTTCAGTGACTGTAAGGTAGAGTAACAATGGTTTACCAGGCCTTGGCAGCTGTAGGACTGGTGAATTCAGAAGGTATTACTTGATTTTTGTTTGAAGGCTACTGACATTTTTCATTTCATTACTTGGAAGAATTCTTTTTCAACATATCAAATATGAGACCGAACGTATCTACTAACTGGTGAATGGACCGAATGATGTACTGGAGGCAGCTCGGAACCCCTTTATCTCCTTTTCTATCTTAGGAGTTTGCATGTCAAGAATTGCTTTAGACTTGGTAGAATCAATTTAGATACCATTTTTCCTGATCATGTGACCAAGCAACACTACATATGAGGCTATAAATATGCATTTAGTATGGTTGAGCTTGAGATTGTATTGGTAAATTCTAAGGAAGAACTTCTCTAGTGCTTGCAAGTGTTGTTTGACAGTGGTACCCTTGATAACCATGTTATCAATATAAACTTCTACTTCCTGATGCATCATGACATGAAAGATTGAGGTTGCCATCTTCTGATAGGTGGCTCTAGCATTTTTGAGTCCGAAGGGCCTTACTCTGTAGCAGTAGGTACCTCATTCTGTGATGAAGGCTATTTTCTCTTTACCAGGAGGATGTAATAGGATCTTATTGTATCTAGTGGCTACATCGGTTAAGGAAACCATTTTCGGGCTAGCTAGTGCATCTAGTAGTAGATAAATATATTGCAAAGGGAAATTATCTTTGGGGCAGGCCTTATTCAGATCATGGTAGTCCACACACATTCTAACCTTTTCATCTTTTTTAGGCATTGGAACAATATTGGCCAACAAAGATTGGTAGTTAATTGGTTTGATGAACTGGTGAGAGAGTTGCTTGGATACTTCTTCCTTGATAGGAAGAGACCATGCCACTTTCATTCACCTGAGTTTCTTCTTAACGGGCTTATAGTCTAGATGAGTGGGGATTTTGTCAACAACAATGCTCGGGTCGAGGCCGATCATGTCACTAGGCTTCTAGGCGAAACAATCCTCAAATTTATGATCACCTCTTCAGTAGAGTTATTGTTTGAACATGCAGATGTAATGAATGTATTCTTAGGAAGATCATGCATGCTAGTGTTTATGGGCTCTTTAACTGCATCTTATATTTTATTAATTTTATTGTTCTCTTTTTTGATTGATTAAGTTCATATTCATCAGTTAGAACATTAAAAGAAAAATAAAGGGACAAGATTGTAACAAGAAAATTTGTTCATTTTATTAATTTGAATTATGGAAAGGCCACAATTACAACATATTGAAAGTTGAACCTAGGTGGACTAGTTATATTATCAAACTCAGAATCAAAAGACTTAGATTCATACTCAAACTAGATTCAGTTTCAGTTTTGGACTTAGTCTCATCTGGTTGCAGGAGTTAAGCTTCAAAAGACTAGTTATTGAGCATCTCTTGGACTAGCTTGATCAAGGTGGACATGTTAGAGTTTTTCTCTTTGTCTGAAAGAAAAACTATTTCACCAAAGAGGCTAGCTTCCATAATATCCTCATAATCCTCAGTCAGGATGTAAATTGGTTGG
>CAOJBK011480039.1:0-13277 GCA_948294925.1 Codiaeum variegatum | reverse complement strand
CTTTTTCAGGACCAAATATCTCTTTGATCAAATTAGCTTATGCATCAGGACCAACAAATCTATCTTCATTACTTTGCATATATGAATCATCATCAAATATGTCCTCATTGCTTTCCACATCAAATCTGTCTTCATAGCTTTTTATAATTTCATCACTATCAACTCTGTGTTGGTTATTCATACTTTATATTTTTTTAGTCTAAGAAATTTGTATGAATTAACTAGATTCTTCAATAAAATTTTCTGATTTGCAATGGAATAGATTTGTGTATACTTAATCAAATTATGTTCATCTATATATTTAAGGAAGCTGAACAAAAGCTCTGTTATTTTGGCACCATGAAATTATTGAGCATGCTTCTTCTTAATTAACACGTTTTTTCTAGCAGACAAAGAATTAATTAAGATAACAAAGAAAAGAGAGGGCAAAGATTATAAAACTAGCGCCCTCTATTTCCTGTTGCTGTCGCCAGTTTTTTATTAAGGTTAATTTAGTAAATTAATAATTATAATTATAAATTAAATACATTCTAGACATCTAGATGTATCATCGAAGACAAAATTATCATCGAAAACAAAATCACTTACTCCTCCGTCCATAATTAACTGTCACTTACCTTCCACGAAATTAAATTTTGACTATTAATATATTTTCAACCATATTATAAAGAATTATTAAAAATTCATATTCTAACAATTTTTTTTCAAAATGAATAATATGATCTGCATTTCATATTTTAAAATATGTATATATTTTTTTAAATAATAGTTAAAATTTTTAAAGTAAAAGTCAAAGTGATAGTTAATTGTGGATGAAGGGAGTGTGCTTGAGCACACGTGGAGCTCGAGTTCATATGGGCTAAAATTGGGATTTGTCATAGTGGGCAAGCTCATAAAACACCAGCTTCCAGATGGTTAAAGGGGTGGTTCACAGAGCCTAGAAGTTGAGGAGTGGGGTGGATGTGAGGAAGGAAGGAGACAGAGTTTTTGTGTTTGAATTTAAATCAAAGGAGGAGAAGATAGATGTGCTAAATGGATTGCTTGGTGTGTTCATAATGGGATGCTCCACGTTGAGGACTAGAACGATAGATCTTCCCTGGATCAACTTGATTTCTCTACTTGCTCATTTTAGATTAGAATGAAAGGACTCTCCCCAGATTGTGTTAATAGAGAAAATGCAGAAATGGTAACATCACTATTTGGGGGTCTGATAAATGTTAATGAGAAGTTCCAAAGTAAGATATGATGGAAAACTACATGGAGGGCAAAAGTTAAAGTGGTTCTGGAAAAGCCACTGCCCTTGGGTTTCTAAAGCAAGAAAGGAGAAGATATGAAGTGGATGAAGATCAAATATGAGAGGTTATTGGATTACTACTATCTTTGTGGTATTATTGGTCATCCTCTCAAAATCTATCCTAAAAGGGGGGAAGAGGCATATGATACAGTCTTAGCATCTGGTATCCTAAACTATGGTCCATCTCTTAGAGTTATAGTGGATGAAGATCTAATTAGAGTCCAAAAGATGCTTGCTCACACCTCTATCAATCCAGCTCAAAAAACATCCCAGTCAGTAAGTAAAAACAAGTTCCCATTATTATATAAGCTTTAGGAGATAGAAGGGGTCAAGATGGAACTAATGGGAGTTAGCAGCGATAATGGAAGTTATAGTAGTTAGGCAGTGCAAAAAATTGATCATCGCAAGTTGGAGATAGACGTCACTAGAAGTTCTGGAGAGGACGAGTGTAGAGTTATAGTCCCCTGGGTTTTGTTTAATAGTTAAAAGGAAGGTATGGTAAAAGGAGGGTCAGAGAAGATAAAATCTTCATACCATCGAGACTCAAAATCTCTATCAATTGGAGTGGACAAATAGAAGAAAGTGATAAGTAAGGTCGATATGATGGTATACTCTCAAACCTGCTGAAAGTTTCCATAGGATTTAAGGAGGAGAGCCTTTTCCCTAGGAAAATGGGCCCATATAAAGATCATGGAAGAATCTATTAAAAGGCTAAAAGCGGATTTGGGCCTTACTATGGAAGATCAAGTTCTGGTGGATCAGGAAGAATCCTCTCAGAAAGTTATTTATGCTAAAGGAATTGAGCTTATGGAATTTGGGCCAAGTTTTAGATCCAATCTATTTGAGGCCCATATTACCAACCCGAGTTGTGTTATGCTGAAGGCTAAGACATCACATGCCTAGAGCCCAAATGTGAGCATGACACCGTTTTTTCAAGATAACCCTAAAGTGGGGTTAATTGAGGATGCATTGACTACCTTAGGTAAAGAGGAGATGGAATTTAAGGCGGGGATGTTTACATAACCAAACTCATTGGAGAAGAGAAACTTATGGAGGTTTGCTAAGGTGAAATCTAAAGGAAAATAGAAGATGAAAGCTTTCTTTGCAGATAGTAGGGAATAACATAAGATAGACACATCTGGTCTATCATTTTCTGAGAAGGTTGATTTGGCAGATGTAAAATCTAAAAATATCTCTGAAGGCACCAATGGCTCACCCAAAGCCACCCAGGTGCTATGGATTGGCTTAGCTGGAACTGTCACGGGCTTGGACGGCCACTGACAGTTCAGTTCCTAAGGGAACTTGTGTTCTATTATCGCCCAAAGGCTATCTTCATTATGGAAACTAAATAGAAGATAAAAAAGCTTGAGAAAATTAGGAAAAGGCTTAAATTCAATAAGGCAGAGTATGTGGAGCCAATTGGAACAACAGATGGCTTGTTATTATGGTGGAGAGATTCCATTAAGTTGGAAGTTCTCTATAAATCTAAGCATGTTATTCATATGAAGTGTGAAAAGGAAGGGAAACTGAGATGTTAGATTCAATCTTTTTTTTATGGGTCGCCTTATACCCAAATAGAGAAAAGACTAATTTATGATGAATGGTTATATCTTAAGATTACGGATAATTCCCTTTGGGCTTGTGTTGGGGACTTTAATGCTATAAGCTCTGCCAAGGAAAAATCAAGAGGGAAATTTGCTACTTCCAGCCAAATATTTGATGAATGGATTGAATGGCTGAGCTCTTAGATATTGGTTTCAAGGGTTCATAGTTCACTTGGCAGAACAATCAAGTTGATGGTAGATGGATAGCATAAAGGTTGGATAGGCTCATCGCAAATGGTGAGTGGTACTTGAAATTTGGAGATTGGTTATTTATTAGAAGATTTTGGCATCTGACTATAGGCCTCTAGTCATTCAATTGGAAAGCTTTAGAAGGAAGTATAAGGAGTTCAGATTCAAAGCTAAATGGACTTGCCATAAGCAATAGAGGGACGTGGCCAATAGCTGCTGGGGGGAATAAAGCAAAAAATCAGCTTTAGCAAATGTACACCAAAAATTGAGACTTTGCTCTAAAAAATCATCTACTTGGCATAAGAAGGAGGTATGGAACTACAAATTGTGCATTCAAGCTATATAAGCAGAGTTGGAGAAGCTTTACAGCTCAAACATGACTGAAACTAGGAAAAGTACAGAATGAAACCTTCTAAAAGAATTAGCATAATTATGGGCTATGGAGGGAAAATAATGGTAGTAGAGGTTAATTGGCTAAAAGGAGGAGACAAAAATACTAGATTTCCCACCTTACTATAGTCCAAATGAAGTGGAATAACCAAATCCTCAGAATTAAATCCACCAATGGGGAATGGCTGCAAAGAGAAGAAGATACTAAAGCAAAATTTTTCAAGCATGTTAAAAGTGTGTTTGAAGACTTTGAAGTAAATCATAAGGCAGAATAAGAAGTTCTTAATTGTGTTAAAAGAGTTATCACTCCAAAAGTCAACAATGCTCTTGATGCCCATGTTACAGCTAATGAAGTAAGAAGAGTAGTTTTTGAGATGGGAGCTTTAAAAGCTCCAAGGCTTGATGGTTTCCCTATCATTTTCTTATAGAATTGTTGGGCTCAAATTGGAGAAGAAATAATAGTAGCTATGTAGAAATTGTTCACACACTATAAACTGCCAGATGAGCTAAACAATACTCAAATTGTGTTAATCCCCATAACAACCCTTTTGAGGTATTCCACTTTAGACCCATTTCATTGTGTAACTTCCTATACAAAATAATTTCCAAAATTCTTGTGTTAAGATTAAAACCTTGGCTGCACACTTTGGTGAGTGAATATCAGGCTACTTTTATCCCTTCAAGAATGATTCAAGGTAATATCTATGTCAATAATAAAGTTATTAACACCTTCAAACATGTCAAGTCCTCTAAAAACTTTTTCAGTGCATTAAAACTTGACATGATGAAGTCTTATGATAGGGCTAAGTTGCAATTCTTGTTAAATCTTTTGGAAAAACAAAGATTTTTAAATCACTTTCGATTAATCATTAATTCCTACATATCCACTGTTAAATATTCTATCATGTTAAATGGAATGCCTATTACTTTCTTTAGCCCTTTTAGAGGTTTAAGGCAGGGAGACCCATTGTCTCCTTATCTATTTATTTTGGTTGCAAATGCCTTGTTAGAGATGTTAGAAGAGGCTACTCAAAATGGCTCCATCCATGGTTTTAAAATAAACAGGCAATGTCCCATGCTCACACACATGATGTATGCTGATGATACTATTTTATACTATCTTGCATCTGATGAGAATCTTAAAAACATGCTCAAGATCCTTAAACCTATGAGGAAGCTTCTAGCCAAAAAGTGAGCCTTCAGAAATCCTATGTTTGCTTCATCAAAAATACCTCAGATTATGTGAGAACTCACATATGCCAAAGCCTGGGAGTGAGAGAAATGGAAGTAGGGGATAAGTATCTAGGTCTACCTGCCTTATGGGTGAAATTAAAATGCTAGACTTTCGAGTTCCTATTTAGCAGAATTCAGAGAAGAGTTCAATCTTGGAGGTACTCTCTATTATCCCCTGATGGAAGAATGGTAATGATTAAAGTTGTTCTTTCATCAGCTCCAAACTTAATTATGAACTGCTTCTTCTTTCCCAAATCCTTCGATCAAAAGTTGAATAGATTGCTGGCCAAATTCTGGTGCAAGAAATGAGAGGATAAGGGGGCTTTGAGTTTATTGAGTTGGAGAAAACTCATCATTTTAAAATATAGAGGGGGTTTGGGTTTTAAGGACATGATGAAGTTTAATGAAGCCTTGGTTATGAAACAAGCCTAGAAATTTATCAGAAATACTTCGTGTCTTTGGATTAGGGTTGTCAAGGCTATCTATTTCTCACATGATAGCTTCTGGACAACAAAAATGGGCTATAAGGCCTTATGGAGTTAGAGAATCCTGGTAGGAGTAAGGGATTCCTTGAAGAAAGGTGCAAGAAGAATTATTAACAGTGGCATCAATACCAAAATTTGGGATGACCCATGGATAATAGGTCTTCCAGACTTCAAGATGCTCTCCAGTAGAAGTTGTCTTCCTTTCTGGGTTGTTGACCTAGTGCAGGAAAATATAACATGAAATTTAAGATGGTTGCAACAATTGTTTGATGATGAGGAGGTGAAATGCATTTTAAGAACCTTAATTGGCTCAGCCCATAGAATGAACCAGTGGATTTGGTACTGGATCAGAAGTGGGGCCTTTTCCATAAAGATGCTTACAGGCTCCTATTCATGGAAAGGAAAAAGAAGAATAAAGACACATGCCATCTTTCCCTTCCTATTCCCCTCCATCTCAGCTCTGGAAAATAATCTAAAACCTACACCTGACCCCTAAAATAACCATTTTTATCTGGAAACTGTGAAAAAATGTTTTACCTACGAGAGAATAATTATTTAAAAGAAAGCTAGTAAATTCTCCATTATGTGAATTATGTCATGCATCTGTGGAATCAGTAAATCATTCAATTTTCTTATGTCTGCATGCTAATGCTGCATGGTTATCTTTGGTATGGTCCTTTAAATTTGAATCATACTATCTATTATGTTTTGAAAAATGGTGGGAGCACATGGTTAACTTATTCATCAGCTCAGATAGAAAGAATGATATCTAGTATCTTGCTTTCTTTTACTGGACCATTTGGAAAAGGTGGAACGAGGTATTTTTAATCACTATAATATTGATCCAATGGAAGTTGCTAAGCTCTATTATAATTCTTTTTCTATTGAGAATTTTGTAGAAGACTATGAGCCACATCAACAGAGCATCTCAACCAGAGCGGCTGAATTTGAATGGAAGTGGCAAGCTCCTCCAGTTAATTTTCTCAAAGCAAATTTTGATGCCATGTTTTGACTTAGGCACATGTCTAACTGCTATCTCAATAATATTCATAGATCACAAAGGAGACTTGGTTTATGGTGTTGTGAATAAAATCCTTACTAGATCAGCATTAATAGATGAAGGGCATGCTTTAATCCTAACTATTAATTTTGCATTGGGGGTTGCTATGGCTAAAATCATTTTTGAATCAAATTGCAAGAATATGATAAATGCTATTTTTGTTCTAAATAAAACATGCATAGGAGAAGCTCAGCCTCTTCTTTACCTAATAGCTGATTTATGCTGAAATTTTATTTCTTGTAATTTTGTTTGGGTTAACTGAATTGTACACAAACCTACTGATTAACTGGCCTGCAATTGTTTAAGGGATAGATTACACTATGATTGGAATGTTCATGTTCCAAAAGATCTACAAATTTTGTTGTTTTATGATATTTCTTAATGAAATTTCATTTTTCTAGGCAAAAAAAATCTGGAACTCGTTTTCCAAAATTACAAAATTTATAATAGCAATTGGAAACCTATCTGATACTATATTCAAAGATCTACATTTTCAGTGAAGCTTAGTGGCTTGGACCAAAGTTTTCACTCAAAGTCTTGTATGAACAATATTCCCTTAGTTTATAGTCCTTTTTCTCTTGTCCTTCTTGCTTATTTTCCTCGGTCTTTATTTGTATTTACTTTACATATTATTCTCACATAGATAATCTATAATAGCTTTTACTATTTTCCTCTCTTTCTTGTCTTATTCTCTTTTATATTGGAAAAATAGTCAGAAACTTCCATAGCCTTAATGAATACATCCATGAAAACTTTAAAACTTGAATTAAACACTCAATAGGATTTAAATGCTTTTAGTTTAATGTTGTTGGGAAAGATAGTGGAGAGGTGGAGTTCTAAGTGGGCCAACTCAAATCCACTTTACTGGGGATATGGAAATTAAAGGAGATCTTTCAAGTTAGTACCTTGGGAAAGGAAATGTGTTTAAGTTCATCTTTGATAATGAAGAAGATGAGAGGCGAATTGAAGAGGTTATTCCCTGGCATGTTCAAAATAACCTACTGGTTATTTCGGCTTGGCTTCCTCACTAGATGTTAGATGAATTTCCCTTCACCAAAGAGAAGTTCTGGATTCAAGTGGAAGGTTTGGCTCTGAGTCAGATGACAGAGGAGAATTCCAGAATCATAGCAGATGAAGTTTTCAAAGGCATGATTATTGTGGAGTCTCCTTTGGATAAAAGATTCAATAGGAGGTCTTATCTCAGAGTTAGGGTCTGGGTAGATATTGTAGAGCCATTACCAAAGAGTTTCAAATGTGAAAATAATGGAAAGATCAAATATGTTTCCTTCGCTTATGAAAGACTCCCTCTTTTTTGCCATAATTATGGGAGACTTACCCATACTACTAGAAGATGCTCTTTTTCTAAATGTGAATATTTCTTTAGCAATCAAAGTCAAGAATTGATGGGTTATAGACCCTGGCTAAGAGTAGAAATTAGAGGCTATGTAACAAGAAGATTGTTTAGAGTTGTTGCATCTTCTTCTCTACTTTTGTTGGAGATGGAGCATGGATTTAGAATGCTTTCAAGGCGCATAAATGATGCTCAGGAGAGAAGAGGTTTAATTCTAGAGAAATCAGGCTGTGCAACTCAAGGATTGTAGGGTATGGCTTCTTCTGAAGGCAGAGCATTGGTTAATGAAATTATCAAATCTTCTAAATAAGGCCATGTGGAGTGCTCGAAAAAGTTGAATTTGGGGGAGGGTTATAGGAAAATGAACAAGGTCCAATCTTATACTTTTCTGAAATGAAATAAAATTGGGCCTAGTCCATATGATGGCCCAAATGTTACTTCCTCTCAATTGGATCAGATGAGGAAATAAAATAGATAAATATTTCTAAAATACCTTAAGGATTCCTGGTCCAAGATTACTATAATAGTTTCAGAAGCAATTTATTTAATGGAGGAGGCCCAATTATTGATATTTAAAAGAATGTTGAGCCATCAAAAAGAAAGTTCAAGAATTTTAATTTGAAAGAGATGGCACGAAGTAGTGCTGGCCAGGCTACAGGAAATAATTTGGCTTCTCAGACTTCTTCACAAAAGTCATCTTCTAATGATCCCTTAAATTCTTGCTCCAGAATTCCTAAAGTACCAGAATCAAATGTTGATATAGGTATTCTTCTACCACAATTTCAAATAGATGTGGCTTTAGCAAATGAAGATACTTTGAAAGACCATAATCCCACATATCCAAAAGATGGCACTTGTGGCTCGCCTAAAGCTACCAGAATGCCATGATTGCATTATGTTGGAATTGTCAAAGGATTGGGGGAACCTTGAAAGTTCAACGACTCAAAAAACTAATCTCCCAGTATAGAACTCAAATTGTGTTTCTAGTAGAAACTAAGAATCAATTTGGGGTCCTTGAGAAACTAAGATGGAAGGTTAATTTTGGAAAAGCTATACATGTAGAGCCAGATAATTTAGTAGGTGGATTAGCTCTGTGGTGGAATTCATTTGTATCTATTCAGGTGATTAATAAGAATTAGTATGTTATTTATACTCATTGCTATAGAAAAGATTCAGATGTTCAGTGTTTTCACTATTTTATTTATGGAGCTCTTGATAGAGCAGACATGAAAGGTCTTTTTGAGTTGTGGAGAAAATATGCAAGTTGGGGAGAACCATGGGTCTATTTAGGTGATTTCAACTCAATTACTTACCAGAAAAAAAATTAGGTGGGAGAATGGTTACTGATAGTTCAGTTAGAGATTTTATGGATTGGATTCAAGAGTATGCCTTGAGTGATGCTGGTTTTCAGGGTCCTCCTTATACTTGGTATAAAAAGCTTGAAAAAGAAAACTTCATTTCCTAGAGACTTGATAGGCTTCTTATGAATGATAAATGGAGATTATTGTTCCTTTATGTACTAGTTATTCAAGAGAAGTTATTAGGCTCTAATCATCACCCCTTAGTCATTAATTTAGATGGTAAAAATATCCTTATAAGGGGGGCTTTTAGATTTGAGAACAAATGGCTTTTCCATAATCGATGGGAGGCAATTCTAAAGAATATTTAATTTGAAGGTAGAAAATCTTCTAGGTGTTCTTTCAAAATTCACAAATGGAGTAGGGAGGAAGTGGGGAACTGCAAGCAAAAAATTAATGAAATTCAAAATCAGTTGGAATTACTCTATATGAGAAATCTGTGGAAGATAACAAGGAGAAGGAAAAGGTTTTGTTGGACCAGTTGGACACTCTGTGGAAAATGGAGGAGTTCTGGAGGCAAATATCTCGAATTTAGTGGCTGAAGTCAGGTGATAGGAACTCTCATTTCTTTCTCACTACTACTGTATTTAGAAATAAGAGTTCTCTCATTGAACGTTTGAAAAGCAGAAATGGTCACTATCTCACTAATCCTGATCAAATTCAATATGAAATACTTAGTTTTTTTTTTTTTTTTGTGAATTTGTATAAATTAGAAGGCAAAGGATATGTAGAAGCTTTCAAATTGGAGATTCTAAGAAAATTCACTGAAGTGCAAAATGAGCTGTTGTTGGCCCTTGTTATTGCAAACGAAGTTCAGAGAGTAGTCTTTAGTCTCAATGGCAACAAGGCACCAAGGGCATGTTTGATATTTTGGTACTTTCTTCCAAAAAAAAATGGAACAAGATCATCTAAGAAGTCCAACTTGCTATTCATAATTTATTTCAGAATGGTGATATGGATAATTAACTCAACAACACATTATTGCTCTGATTTCAAAGAAGCTTCCTCTTGAGCAAGCAACTTATTTCAGGCCTATAAGCCCTACAAATTTTGTTTACAAAATCATCACAAAAATTATAGTTCATAGACTTAAGCCTCTCTTCAACTCTGTTATTTCTGAGAAGTAGACAACTTTCATTAATGGTAGAAACATGCATGATCACATATTAACAGTTCATGAAAATTTTAATTTTATGAATAAATCCTCTTCTAAAAAGTGTTTCAATTTCATTGTCAAGCTTGATGTTCACAAGGGTTATGATAGGCTAGACTAGAATTTCTTATTCTAGGCAATGCATAAGATGGGCCTTTATAGCATATTCATTGATCTAATAAAAAAAAATTGTTTGCTTTGTATCATACCAAGTGTTGATCAATGGAAAACCATCTCATTCTTTTACTCTAGGAAGAGGATTGAGGTAAGGGAACCCTTTATCCCCTTACCTCTTTATCATTGCTTCTAATGTTTTATCCTTGTTAATTAACTAAGCGATGAGAGATGGTAAGATTAGAGGTTTCAAAGCTAACTGCATCAGTCCTAAAATTTCACATCTGTTGTATGCAGATGATCTTATTTTATTTGGAGAAGCTAAAGAAGAGGAAGTGCTAGAAATTAAGAATTTTCTTCCACTCTATGAGTAGGCTTCTAGTAAGAAAATGAATCTTGATAAAAGCTCTATTTTTTTTTATAAAAAATACTCCTCAAGTTTAGCAAGATCATATAGCAAAGCTTTTTGGTGTGCAAAAAATAGAGGGGAATGAGAAATATTTAGGAGCTCCTTTGTTTTGGTTCAAAGCTAAGAGGTTCATGTTGGGAGAGTTGATTTCCAAGATTAAAGGAAAAGTTAAAAGCTGGAACAACAAGTTGTTATCTTTTGCAGGCAAAGAGGTTCTCATGAAGTTTGTAATTAAGGTATTCCCAACACATATTATGTCATGTTTTTTATTACCAAAGTGATTCATTAAGAAGATCAATTCCTTAATGACCAACTTTTGGTGGAAAGAAGAAGTAGATAAAAGTGGTATTCCTTTAATTAGTTGTAAAGCTATGGCTTGCCCTAAGTCAAAAGGTGGACTTGGATACAAGGTGTTCTGGAGCTTCAATCTTTCTCTCTTTGCAAAGTAGATGTAGAGATTACTTTCAAATCCTAACAGCATTTGAGCTTATCTTATGAAAGCCTTATATTTCAAAGATAATAACATTTGGGGTGCCATAGAGGGTTATAGCGCTTCTCAATCTTGGAAAGGTTTTATGGAGATTAAGAAGAAGATTGAACTTGATGTAATGAAGATTATTGTTAGTGGAAATCAAACAAGGTTATGGGAGGATTATTGGTTACGTGGGACTCCAAATCACAAGATTCAAAGTCAAAGGCTTTCTTCATATCAGAAAAGATCCTATTGAGTGTCTGACTTCATTAAAAATGGAGATTAAGATGTCAGCAAATTGGAAAAGAATAGTTTCAATGGAGGAGTTAATACTCATTAAGAGAATCACAATTGGGAATGAGAATGGTGTGGACAAATGGGTCTGGATAGGTTTTCATAATGGACAAATAACAACCAGAGCTACTTCTAAGAAGTTCTTAGAGTAGGGATATTGTTATCCACATAGGTTTCAACAGATCTCAACAGATGATGATGAAAGGATCTGGAAGGACCAATAGAGTTCTGCTAGGATTTCCAAAATCAAGTCTTTCATCTGGAGGGCCTTAAAGAATGCTCTTAATATAAAGAGAAACTTGTTCATGAGAAGAATTGTTGAAAGTGACATATGTGAGATTTGTAATAATATCACAGAAGATGTAGCTCATACTTTAATACATTGTGATCATGCAAGAGCTACCTGGTTTGGTAGCTCCTTTGGTTTTCTTAATTTTGATATGTCCATTTTATTTGCAGAATGGTGGAGCACAACCACAAATCTTTTGATGGATCAAGGTAGGGAAGATTACTTGCTTCAGCTTGCATGCCTCTACTGGCATATCTGGAAGCAGAGAAATTCCAGAATATTCAATGGAGTTATTCCTAATCCTATGAAGGCAATTCAGAATGCCTATTCCTTATCTAGAGAAATTTTGCAATCTCATCAAGATTCAAGTTCATAAGTTAAATCTCAATCTCAGACAGCAAGATGGTGTCCTCCTGCAAATGGGATTTTGGTAGCTAATGTTGATGCTTGTTTTAATTCTGGAACAGGCAAAGAAAGTGCATGAGTTATCATAAGAAATTTTAGAGGTGAATTTTATTGTGGAGTTATCAGGCATTTTCTTTCATCAACAACTCCATCTAGTGAAGCTTCGGCCATTCTTTGGCAATGAAGCTTGCTAGGTTTAAGAAGAATTCAAATTCAGTTAGATAACCTAGTGCTCATGCAAAGTATATTTATTCTAATTGAAGCAACTCCCATAGAAATTTCACCTCAACTTGAGGCCATTCTTGCATTCAAAGTTAGATTTGAGCTTTGTCAGATAATTTGGATTCCTAGAAATAGTAACAAAGTTGTGAATTGGGTATCAAGAGTAGCTTTTCATAGATCTTTGAATTATTATTGGAATGTTAATGTTCATGATGATCTCAAAAACATTATGTATATTGATGGTTATGTTTAATGAAGTTCATATTTATTTGCAAAAAAAAACAATACTATTTTCAAAGTTTTCCTTTATTCTTTGTGAAATAAAAAACAGAGTTTTCTATTCTCCATTTCCGTAGTGTTACGGTACATATTTCGAATCCAAGATTGACAATATCCTTTTTTTATTTTTTTTAGTTCTTGAACATGTGAGAGGCGGTGATTGAATAATGATGCTAATGAGCAGTGCTCTTATTCTACAAATCAATTTTTTTTTTAAATTTTAAATTTTATAGTTGAGCTCCAATGATATTATTTTTTTTACTAACAAAATATATATACATGCTATTGAAATATTGTTGTTTGCTATGCACTGGTTGCGAAAGTTCTTAGTCCTATTAATGAGGATTGGGTCCCATGTATCAATGTAGGTTGGAAACATGTCGCTTTATATGAAAATAGTAACAAATCTTTTATATCTTTTGTATTTATCATATTCAGAACTAAACAAAATATATATAGTACAATGATTCAAATGAAAATAAACAAAGAAACAAAGAAAAAGAATGCAAAAATAAACCTAAAACTGGATATGTGTCCTTGGACACAATGGTGATGTCATCGCCGGCTGTTGTGTGCAAAGCTCTGGGTTGATCCTTCTATCCTAGATGTAGGCTGAGCCGTCTCCAGGAACTCCAAGACCGGGAGAGGGATGGTATCTAGGCCTTGGTCGTTAACT
>CAOJBK011480025.1:0-18575 GCA_948294925.1 Codiaeum variegatum | reverse complement strand
CCCCCCCCCCCCACCACCACCACCACCACCACCACCACCACCACCACCACCACCACCACAAAACAAGCCAAGTCATTTGTGAAAAGATAGTGCAAAAGATGAAAGAATAAAGTATGGATTGAGACCATAGGCTTCTGCACAATAGAACCAAATGGAACCAACATCCAATAGTCCCTCGTAAATCAGCATTGTTGAACCAAATACAAGGGACACTCAATTTATGAACTATAAAATAAACACTTCAAATCCACATTTACTTGTTTATAACGAAAAGAAAATTTTGTAGGAAGAAAATCATGTAACAACCTCCATAAAAATACCTTCTGTCACTACCGAACATTGATTTTACAAACATCCATCCAAAGAGAAAAATCCACAGATGAATAAGGCAAAGATTCAGTAGACATGGAAATAGTTAACTTGTACTGTACCATATATTGCCTTGACTTTGAATAGAACCATTCCCAACTATCAACAGGTTAAGCAATAAGAATAGGAATTAACAAAATTAACACCTTATCTCTCTCATTAAAAATCTTATTAATGAGTTGGAAGTTCCATGAGTTCTCAACAATTAGTTTCGAAACAAAATTAACATACAAATCTAATCGAGGAATGATAACTTTAAACTGAGATGGCATGGGCAACCATGGATCATTCCAAACATCAATAGTTAAACCATCCCTTACTAATTTAATAAGACCATTTTGTAAAAGAGGAATTGCAGCCATGAGACTTCGCCAACAGTAACTTAAAGTCAAAGAAGTAGCAACTTGCAAAATACTAGTTATAGAATGATACTTAACTTTAAATACCCTAGCAGTCATCACTTGATCATTAACTAGAAGCCACCAACACTATTTAGCAAGCATAGCTAAATTGAAGTGCACAAGATTGCGAAATCCCAAATCACCCTACTTTTTTGGTAAACACACACTATCCCAAGAATCCAAATGGATCCTCTTCCTCCCATCATGCATACCCCACCAAAATGAGTTCATAATTTTTTAAAGTTCATCAACAGTGGATAAAGGTAAACGATACACCAATATGGTATACACAGGCAACACTTGCATCATTGCCTTAATTAAAACTCCTATACCAGCAATAGATAATAAATGACCCTTCCACGAACCAAGATTTCCTTGGAATTTATCTCGAAGATTAGCAAAAGCTGATTTTCTTGAACATCCTATAATTGAAGGGACGCCTAAATATGTACCACTGAACGGTTGATTTCCAATACCTATAGATGAAAGATAAGAATCCTATTTCCTTTGAGGTATAGTAGTAGCAAAGAAAGCATTTGATTTTTGTGAATTGACTAGCTGACTCGAAGATCTTACATAAAGCAAAAGAAAGCACTTAAGCTCAAATGCCTCCCGCTCAATTGCTTTTGTGAAAATCAAACTATCATCTACAAAACAAAGGTGAGACATAATAGGTGCTGAAGGGACTACCCGAATACTAGTAAGAGTATTAGTAATGTTTGCTTGACAAAGCATACTAGAGAGAACCTCTGCACAAAGAATGAACAAGTGTGGAGACAAAGGATCACCCTATCTCACACCTCTAGAAGGGGACACATCACCAACAATATGACCATTAAGCATAATTGAATAAGAGACAGATGAGATGCATTTCATAATAAGAGAAACCCATGTGCTAGTGAAACCCAACTTTATTAAAATCATAGAAATAAATTCCCATTATGGACAATCATATACTTTTGCCTTGTCCAATTTTACTGCCACCTCATCAAGATAACCCGCAACATTACTGCAAAGAACATGCATACACTCCACACCTAATAACACATTGTCAGTGATTAATCTCCCTAGTACAAATGCACTTTGTTCTTCTGACACTAAAGAAGGCAACACAGACTTCATTCTATACACAACATTACATAAGCTAATTGGTTAAAGCTCAGACATATGCTCATGTTTTGTTTTTTTGTTGGAATCAAAACAATATATGTGTGATTAAAACTTTTACGAAAATTCCCCTATTCAACATATTCAAACACATGGTAGTAACGTCCGTGCTCACTATATCCCAATACAAATTATAGAATCTACCTGGGAGGTCATTAGGACCCAGAGTTTTGTTCAGGTCCATTTAAGAGAGACCTTGATGAATTTCTACTACCTGAAATGTGGCCATTAATGCTGGATTTTGAGAATCAGAAACTTGCCTTGAAATAGCTGCTGAAACAAGAGGATCCAAAGAAGAACTAGAACTAGCAAATAGAGTTTGAAAGTACGAAATGGCAATGTTACTCATCCCCTCCAATTCATCACTCCATACCCCGTTATCATCAAACAAACCTGACAACCCATTATAATTTTTACTATAAGAAGCAACGATATGAAATTTTTTTTGTACTATGATCCCCTTCCTTTAACTAAAGACATCTCGATCGTTGTTCATAAAAAATTTCCTCCTTCTCCGAAATACTATCCATATAAGTCAAAATATTTTCTGTTTCATCATTAATTGAATGAGAATTAGCTTGATTTTTTTAGCACTATGAACCTCTACTAAAGCCTCTTTAACTTACACAATAGCTCTCCCCCTTTTTCTTGACACCAGTTGAACAATTTCCCCATGACCAAGTGCAATTACAAATAAGATTGTCATTGAGACAGCTCCGTGTTGCCGTGATCAGATCATACAGCTCAAGTTCCTTCATCTAAGATGCTTCAAAAACATTTCCTTCTCCTAAAATTTCCTGTTGGTTACTATTTAAAGCAAGCAAAAAATATTGGACAATGGTCACTAATAGGAGCTTGAACATGATAATTTGGAAAAGTTCCATCCAAGCAAATGATCCCAAATACTGATCAATGCACTCCCCAATTAAATTTCCTGATTTGTGACCTATTTCCCAAGTAAAATCTATCATGTATATCCTAAATCAATCAAATCACAATCGAAAATTGCCTTTAAAAAAGAGTATATAAGACTAATAGGATAATCAACTCCACCTTTTTCTCTGACTCCAATAAAATAGAATTAAAATCTCCTTAACTAGCCATGGGAGATCAGAAGGTTGACATAATTGGCATAAGAGAGACCATGATAGATGTCGCAAACTCTTAGTTGATTGCCCATAAAATCCACTGAATCCCCATTTAGGATGATTAGGGAGAGTTAAATGAGTGTCAATATAATGAGAAGAATAAGAGACAATTTCAACATCCAAAGCATCAGTCTATATAACACCCAAACCTACATAAGTTTCAGATGTAGGAACAGAAAAGCCATACGAAAAACCAAGAGAATACCTTATTGATTCAAACTTTGAATTATTACAAATAAACTCAATTAAAAAGACAAATTATGGGTTCCTTTCAAGGAAAACAACCTTTAATTGACGAATTGTAAGAGGATTCCCAAGCCCCCTACAATTCCAACACAAGATACTCATTGATCCAGACGGGTCTGACTAGCAGAACCTGCCTTTTCCAAGTTTAAAGTGAGACTAGAACCAGTGACATCACTAAATTGACCCTATAGCAACTGAGCCATAGCTTTCAAGTCACTATCTGCCTTTCACTTTTTAAGAGCACTTAATTGATTAATTATTTTTGCAACCACTAGTGCTATTGGAGCTAACACATTTGAATGCCCTTGTGACACTTGATGAGGCTTATCTACCATAGCAATAGCAGTCGAAGGTGTTGTGTAAGACTGTAGCTTTATTTCCTCATTTACTTCACCTTCTTAGACTAGAAGCTCCTGTGGTTCAGACCACCCTTCCCTAAAAATCCATCTATTACCAACAAACAAGGATTGATTCTTAGTACCATAGGTTGAGCACGAAGAGAGACATCAAATTGTCTCAGTTTAGAGGCAAGTTCAGGATTCCTCATGAGAAAATTACAATGTAAATCTGAATGTCTAATCAGTCCACAAGCAAAACAGAAAAAGGCAACCTTTCACAGTGAAAATGTAGCCAAATATTGCTTCCTTCACGCTTCAAATTCATGCCTCACAGAAGAGGCTTTGTGATATCAATCTCCACTTGAATTCTCATGTTCCCTTTATCAAGGCCTCTTTCATCTATACGAACATGTTTGCCTATCTTATTTCCCAAAAGTCTCCTCATAGACAAAAATAGCAGAAGTGGTGGAACATTTTCCACCTGAATCCAAAACATAGCAGTATTAAGAGGTATGGTACTAATTGGAACTTCATCATAATAATGAGCCAAAACCAAAAGTTATTGATTGAATAACCAAGGCCCTCCTTCAAAAACATGTTTCAAATCTGACTCATGATAAAAGTGGAACTTGAAAATTGGAGCTCCATCTGTTACAGACTCTATACTTTAAACAGGTTGCTAGACTGCTGCGAGAGTGTTCTTCATTGTTGTAATATTTATTGGTTTATGTCCAAAAAATTTCCCAATCAGACATCAATTGAAAAGTGGGACTTCATTGTTCTCGTATTCCTCCGACACAGTGGTGGATCCAAAAAAATATTTTATTGGGGGCAAAAATTTTTTTACATTATATTGAACTATAAATACACATAATTTATCTATAAAATTAAAAAAATAAAATATAAATTGAATTATTTTTATTCTTATTTTATATGCTAACATAAAAGTGCTTTAAAATTATAAATACAATCTTAACATTACATTAAAAAAATTATGTAAATTTTAATTTAGTGGGGCAAAAAAAATTAAAGGGAGAAATTTAAAAATTTATTGAGTGTAAAAGAGATAAAGTTTTAAAAAAAATTACAATATACCTATTTTTAAAGGAGGTCAAAATTTTATTGGAAGTAATTGACCCCCTAATCTTAAGGTGGATCCGCCCCAGCTCCGACAGCCACTCCATACCCTCTTCCTCGATGTCATTAAGTTTAACATGATCCATGGAGTTTCATGTCTTCCATGAGTGAAAAGATTAAGAGAAACACAAGATTCAAGTGACAACTTAAACCTTAGCAAAACCTTAACGTGCAAAACCAGACTCCACCTTGTTGGAGAAAACTAATTGCCTTTATTATATGATTATCCTATCAAGCCATATTTAATATAATATAATTTTAAAATTTTTATCTATAATTTAAATATTAATATTTAATTTATTAATTTTAATTTTTAATCTAATAATACATGTAAATCTTTATTAAATTGATTTTGTAATGAGGCATATTAACAATGTATGATGTGATATATTTAACTTAGACATGTTATTTATTAGGAATAAAAAGTCTAATATAATTAATAAATTTCAAGTTATCATCATTAATTAATTAAGCATATAATTAAATTTAAAAATTATATAAATTTTTACAAATATTATATAATTTATTACATCATTAAATTTTGATTTGTACACTAAATATTATTCAATCAAATTTTTAAATATATTCTATAGAAATTAAGTGATGACATATACATTCATCAAATAATATGCAATATAAACTATAGTGTTAATTTTTTTTTTTATTAAATAAACACATGTATACAAGCTAAATTAAATTAAATACATAATGATACGTTTTAGTAATGTGCGAAACACGTTTTTTTAAAAACTAGTATTTTTAAAATTTGGACATATATATATAGTTTTTTGAATCTGAATCTTGCTAATTTGTAAACTACTTTAAGGAAACAAAATTGTTAACACCGGTCTATAAGTAGCTGAACCAGCCCACAAGAGAAGGGGTTAACGAAAGGTAGGGGCATACCTAATCCTAATTAAGGGAGCTTGGGCTGATGCCTCGCCGTGGGTTAAAGCCAAAAGTGGCATGTGGCCCATGTAACAAGATGCAATCCCAAAGATGAGACCCATCAAGTCGAGTTATTGAGAAGGCCTCGATTTTGTGATTAGCCATTCAATTAACAACCTAAAGCTAAGGAAAGTAACAAACACAGGTTTAAGGCCTAAGCCCAAAACGAAAAGGTTTGAGGAGTTCTGCCACTGCCTTAGGGAAAAAAAACTATATATATGGAAGAAAACCCTAGGGCAAAGGCATCTTTTTCTCATCAACAAACCCTAATATTTTCGTAGGCAAACTTTTTAGATCTAGTATTAGCATTTTCCAATCCCTATTGATCACACCTGTTCTACCTGAGTAGAGTAACAATTAGCCTACATCTCTATCGGTGGTAAGTTGGTTGACAACTTCAGCCTAGATACCAAAGCCTCTTTCATCAGATCAGGAGTCTCCAGTGACGACCACACCTATATTTGGATGAATTGATCTAATCAGAGCTCAGGAAGTTGAAGTCGGTGACGTCGTCATCATCACTTCTAGAGACAATCATCAAAGCTTAGGTCTATTTTTGTATTCCTTAGCTCTTTCTTTTTCTTTTAAGTTATTGTAGTGTCATTATACTTGTTGAAATACTTTTTAAAAAAATTGTTTAGACTATAAACTGTTAAAGAATATTATAAACCTTGATCGAATACTGTATTCTTGGATTGTTTTCTATCTGCCTTAGACTGAGATGGGGGACTCATAAAACTTATTTTTATTGGACTAGTTATTTGGACTGATATATCTGTACTTGTGTGTCCTTAATGGCTTGGGACTCAAATTCTACCACAAACAGAATTACCACACATGGTGGGACATTCCCTAAAATTGTAATATGGTGGGTAAACAAAAACAAAAGAAAACTAGGGATTCTTCTAACTCTATTGATCTTGTGATTGTAGGATCGGCCGACAGAGACATGCACATTCGACTTCGAGAAGTGCTCATTCCTAATGGATTACTGCCCCCTACCTGAGGGAGAGACTATTGAAGATGAGAATAACCATGACATCGAGCCGCCTAGGCCGAGGTCTCTCCTCGATGCCGATATCAATGCTATAGGGTTGGCAGTATCCAATGCTAACATGGATATGTATACAGGGCTTATGAACCAAATGGCTCAGGTGTTGCGACCCCTCTTAGAGAAAAATAGAGATGCTTAGACCCAGATGCACAACACCATACTATCCTTTAATGAGTCAGTCAATAGTTTCAACAACTTGCTCATGGGGAGATATCAGGATGTAGCTGCCAACAGGGGCACGCCTCCAGGACAGAATCGGCAACAATCGATTCTTAATGACTTTCGGTATGGAGAGGTGAGGATTGCTCAGAGGCAGAACGACCAGGGGGAAAAGACATGATAACTAGGGGCAGTATTAACAGCCACTAACCCAGTATCAGGCTTAACAAATCGGCTAGGATCAACCCATAAATAACCAAGGCCGATATCAATTCAACCAGCCTCCTCCAACATAAGTATGCAATATGGGATACCATCAATAAGACCCATGCCAATATCAAAACTAGGGGCAACGGTTTTACCTCCAGATACCAGTGCTCAGCCAGAGTGATCATCCTAATGACCTAGGCTAATATCAATACCAGGGACACTAAGCTTACCTCAGGGAGGTTAGGGTCACCTCAGCAACAAGCTCTTGTACCCCCACCAAACATTCTTATGAATCTTCCTACCCAGCTAGCACCATGTCTGCCCCAAGGCAATTATGCAACTTATGTTCCCCAAGTGAAGCTACTGAGGATACAACATCAGTTAAACATCCTTGGAATGTATAATGCCATTTAGTTGAATGAAAATGACTTGGCTAGACAACTATAGAGGATGGGGGTACAAATAGACAAGCCACCAAAAGAAACTCATGGATAGTCATACATAGAGTTCATTGCTGCTTTCAACCCATACTTGAGGGGATAGAAATCTCTTGAGGAAAGGGTAAAGCTATAGTGGAGACAACACCCTTCCCCAAGGGTTTTAAGGTTGGCATCAAGGTGAGAATGGTCACAATTACACCTCAAGACCAGGAAGGCCGAGTAATCAAATAGATTGACCAAGGGTGAAGTTAGACCATGACATAACCACCCCTCAAGAAGGAATTTGAGAGGATAGAGGTATGGGTTATGAAGTATGCCTAATATGCCCGAATTTCAAAATGGAGTTGGAAGTCATTCCCAAGAGGAAGCCTTCACCTACGCCTTAGGTCCTAGAAAAAAGACAAGCCATGACACAAGGCGAGGAAAAATAGCATGTTCACCAAAGGCTTAGCTATCTTGAGAAATCATATCACTAGTAGATACAGTTCCCCAGTACATCGAAAAAGAGTTATGTAGATGTGGTGCAATCAAAGCCTGTTTCTGAAGATCAAAAGGGAAAGGCAAAGGTTGAAGACAAAGTGCCTCAAACATTCAAGCCAATGCCAAAAAGAGTAGAGAAATGGGAATAGCATTGGCCAAACTACCAAGCCTCTGATTCCAAAAATGTCTTCTCAAGAATCGGCCATGGGAGAACTCAGAGGCCGATCTTGACTTAAACCCAAAAAAGAAGACTACATAGGTAGCAACAGATTGAGAGACTCCAACAAGCTGCAAAAATAGACCCTAAGAAAAGGGAGGAATTATGGGATTGAAAGATGAAGGCAAGTGAGTGAGAAAATAAATACTGGGAAGAGCGGGAAAAGTAGGAGGCCGAGTGATGGGCGAAAGTGAAGGAGAAGAACAAGCTGCCCATCGTATAAGTGGAGAAAAAACTGGCAGAAAGGGATAGGAGACTCTTGAAAGAGGCTGATGATAGGCAGTACTATGATAATCGATGTCTCAATGAACAATGTGCCAAGTATTGGGAACCAAAGGATCAAACAAGCAGGGGAGCCATAATTGAACCCCACAATGAGAAATCACGAGGGGAACATGCCGATTTTGATAATGGAAATGACAAGATGATTATAGATCACAAGGGCAAAAACCTATCAACGATTGTTAATATAAATGGGGTGAAACACGGAGTTTGGCTTGAGGATTAACGGCCCAAGGTTGAGGAATTGGGTAGGGAGAAGGAGCTCAAACAACCCCCAATCGATCATGAAACTTGGGATTAATATGGTAACCATCACCCCAATCAAAGAAGAGGAAAAAGAGCCTGACATGGTGACTGTTCTACCAGATGAGTATCAAGCTAAACCTGGCCAAGAGGCTACCTTAGATAGGGATGTTCTTGAGGCTGATATTGATGAAAATGGGTGGTAGCAGCCTTTATTGATCATAGTTGAAGAACCCCGAAGATGCTTGGCCAATCACATTCGGTCTCTCTACATAAAGGCCGAAGCTAATGGAATCCCTATAAATAGAGTAATGGTAGACAACGAGGCTGGGGTTAATATCTTTCCCCTGAAAACATTCAAGAATGGGGACTTACCATAGACAACTTGGAGAAATCCCAGCTTTCCCTGTAAGTCTTTGGTAGGGGTGAAGCGTTACCAGAGGGGTTTGTCAACATACAACTCAAAGTTGGTAGGGAAACCTGATCCACAGGTTGTTACATGCTTGATGCCCAAGTAAATTACAACTTATTGCTCGAAAGAGATTGGATTCATTCAAATTTCTGCATCCCCTCGAGCATGCACTAGATCCTTATCTTGCTCAGGGAGATTATATTGAAATCGTGCATGCAGACCCAAATCCGTTCAGCCAGGAAGTGCAAATTTTAGATACAATTTATTATGATATAGGAGCCAAGGGATTGCTGTATGACCTTAAGAGGAAGATGGACAGGAAGGTCATATTGGTCGAGCAACTTTCTAGGCCAAAAATGGTTCAGACGGTAGACCGAGCCTCATCTTCTAAGTGATTCATGAGTAAAGTATCCGCTGATCAGAGGAGGGTAATACAAAAGCTCTCAAATCAGGTATTCTCAATTGAATGCATATTTAAGGATGAAAGCCAAGACCCCACCAATACCCTGGAGCTCAAAAAGTTGAAACCAACTAGCCAAAAGCTCCAGGATGAGCCAACTGAGGTTCAAGATCATTTAAAAGAAATCAATCTAGGGATAGAGGCTGATCCATGGCCAATCTATATGAGTGTAAGTGTATCCCTAGAATTTAAATCAAAAATTGAGGCAATCCTAAGAAAATACAAAGATTGCTTAGCCTAGACCTATGGCGAAATACCCAGATTGGCGAGAGAATTGGTGGAACATAGGTTACCCATAAAACTGGGATTTAAGCCATTCAAGCAACCTATGAGAAGAATGTCTCTAAAAGTAAAGGAATTGATCAAACAGGAGATTAAGAGGTTGCTCAAAGTAGGGATCATTTGACCTACAGTGTACGCGGAGTGGCTTTCGAGCATTTTCCTAGTGATTAAGAAGAATGGGAAATTGAGGATATACATTGACTTTAGGAACTTTAACACAACAACTCTTAAGGACGAGTATCCTATGCCCATTGCAAATATGATGATTGATTCGGTAGCAGGGAGCTCCATTCTCAATTTTATGGATGGACATTCGAGTTATAACCAGATTAAAATTACTGAGGAAGATGTGAGCAAGACTGCTTTCAAATGTCCTAAATCGATTAATGCATATGAGTGGATAGTAATGCCTTTAACTTTGAAAAATGCTGGGGCCACATATCAAAGGGCAATGAATACAATATTCTATGATTTCCTAGGAAAATTTATGGAAGTATATATTGATGATGTGGTGGTCAGATCATAGGAAAAAGAGCAACACTTAGCTAATTTGAAGCAATCTTTTGAAAGAATGAGGCTGTACCAATTAAGAAAGAATGAGGCAATACCAACTAAAAAAGAATCCTTCAAAATGTGCCCTTGGTGTGTGTACAGGCAATTTTTTGGGTTTCTTGGTACATGAGAAGGGCATGGAGATTGATAAAAACAAAGATAAAGCAATTTTAGAATCACCTCCCCTGAGGAACAAAAAGGAGCTTCAGGGGTTAATAAGGAAGATCAAGTTTTTGAGAAGGTTCATAGCCAAAACAGCTGGGAAGCTTTGGCCATGGAGACCACTGCTTAGGGGATGTAAGGAATTCATCTGGGCTGAAGAACATCAAGCAGTATTTGATAAAATCAAGCCATATCTTACTAAACCCCCTATTATAACTCCGCCCAAACCTAAAGAACCCCTCATTTTGTATATATTAGCGTCGGATGACACAATTGGAAGTATGATAGCTCAAGATCATGGGGGATATGAGAGGGTCATTTACTACCTCAGTAGAAGTTTGACCAACATAGAAACAAGGTATACCCCCATCGAAAAGATTGAATTGGCTTTATATTTCTCTTTCACCAACCTCAAGTACTACATGCTACCAGTTATTGTCATGGTGGTCAGTTAAACCGATATAATGAAATATATCCTATCAAGACCTTACTTGAGGAATTGGATCGAGAAGTGGGTTGTTGGATTGTCATAATTTCACCTTCAGTATGTCCCTCTCTTAGCAGTTATAGGTCAAGCAGTGGCTGATTTCCTTGCTCACCATTCTAGTAAAGAGATTGAGGAAGTGAATTACATTATTGAATTAAGGTCTTGGGAGTTATGGTTTGATGGTTTGAAAACATTAGTATCGGCAGGGGCAGGAATTGTTCTAACCTCTCTAAAAGGAATCACAATGAAATTAGGCTTTGTTCTCGATTTTCCTTGCTCCAACAACCAAGCTGAATATGAAGCTTTAATCATCGAGTTAGAAGTGCTGGCTGAACTGGGGGCATAGTCAGTGGATATAAGGGGAGATTCTTTACTTGTGATCAACTAGCTCACTAGAGAATACAAGTGTGAAGTAATTGTCCTCCAACCTTATTGAAATAAATCTATGAATCTGCTGGATGCCTTCGAACATGTTTCTTTAGAATATTCCACATAAGCTTCTAATGAAGAAGCAAACAAGCTCATTCAGGATGCGTTGGGGTATCTTAAATGGTTTGGGGAAATCCCACTAGAATATTGGCTGATCTTTGTGCTGTGCTCAAAAGGGATCGGCCAGCTTCAGGAGCAGGTGGAAAAGCACCTAGGGGTTTTTATGATTAATGTAACTCAAAACTGGAGAAGGCTCATAATTGAATTCCCGTAAGACCCTTCCATAGATGTAGATCACAAAACAAGGCTGTTGGCCCCCAATTTTAGCAAAATGAAGGTATTTTGTACAAAAGATACAAGGATCAACTTATGTTATGTCTTGGCCCAAAAGAAGCGATGTTGTCTATGACCGAAGCGCATGAAGGACTCGCCGGAGCTCATCAAGCCGAAAGCTTAATGAGACAACTTTTACTCCATCATAGTTACTGGTGGCCTAGGATGGAGAAAGATTTCATAGATTATGCCAAGGGATGTGAAGCTTATCAGATACATGGTCCTATCCAGATGTCATTTGTAGAAGAGCTCCATTCCATCATCAAACCCTGGCCATTTCGAGGATGGGAAATGGACATGATAGGTAAAATCCACCCTCCGGTCCTCTCAAAATCATTATTTTATTTTGGTGATTACATATTACTTCACCAAATGGGTGGAAGCAATTCCCTAAAGGAATGTAACCCAAAAAGTTGTGATCAACTTCATTAAGGAACATATCCCTTTCTACACTTGCTTACCTCAAACGATTACAACAGACCAAGGGACTATGTGAAGGGAGAATTTAATGAGCCACGCAGCGGAAGCAAAAGGGAATGGACGAATTGCCAAGTGGATTCACATTCTGGTTTTCAAAACCTTTTTCGAAAAATAATACTTTGTTAAAACGCTTTTAACAAAAATAAGTTAGGCAAAATTTCAAACTCTTTGAAACTATGACCTAACCTAAGATTTTAGTAAATGCATTTTGCAAAAATATTTTGTAAAAATCATTATAAATTTCAAACACTTTGAAAAATCATTTCTATACCAAAACGCTTTTGACATAGAGGGTTTAGTCATTTATCAAACACTTTGACTAATGAAAGGCCCATAATTCAACCATGGATATTCTCATCAATTATGTGCAAAACACAAGTTGAGCATAAATACCTCTCGTCCTCATTCGTTAAGCTCCCAAATTGTGAAGCCTCTAGCTTGAGACATACCGAGCTTTTCCCAAAAGCTTGTTCCCTAGTTCTCTTCAAGAAACTTGAATCTCCTTCCATTGGAATCACCCAAATGCTTGATTCTTGCTTCTTTACTTAAGAAATTGAGACTTGAGGATGACTTTGGACTTGAGCTTCTCCACACTCCCTTCCCGAGGGTAATTGAAAAATGAATTTGTTCTTGAAGAAATGTTCTTCAAAACAAACTTTGTCTCTCAATTTGGTGTGATTTTGAAGCTTTCTCTCTCTAACTCTTAGGGAGCTTCTCTCTCTAACTCATTGGAAAAGATGATGAATAGTTGCTCCATCATCTTCTCTTTGAGTGTGAAAGTGAAGAGTGGTTCTGTCAAGGAAAAAAAGATGAAGCATTCCATATTTATACCCATAACTTCTCCACCCACTTTTCCCACTTTTCCTTAAATTAAGGAACTATATTGGAAAGTAATTGCTACTTGTTCTAGTTGATTTTTGACTAAATGACTAACCAATTAATCAACTAGTTTAAGTATATAATTAGTAGGAGTCATCTTTAATCCTCAATTAACCACATCTCATGTGGATTAAGCTAACATCTCATGTTAAGCTTAATTATTTTGTCATTCGTCCAAAACTATTTCAATTAGTCCTAGCCATTTGTATCTCATACAAACTAAGACATAATTGAAATTTTCTTTTTGTGAATTAAACATCCAGATATGCTAGGATCCTGTAAATTTAATTGCATGTTTAATTCTATCATTATTAAAAATTAATTAAAACCTTTAATTAATCATTAATATGATACATACAAGTTAATGGGAATCACCATTTGGTATGTGACTTACTAGATTCATGTTCTAATTAGAAATGGGATAAAGAAAACTCTTTTCTTCCCACCAAGTGTGTTAACCTAATTCCACACTTAGTCCGATAAGTCGTGAGTGACGCCTAGCATAACATATTACGACTACCGAATTAGAAATGAATGTCGGTGATCATATCCTCGACATAAACATGGATCTCTCGATCATAATTACCGTGCACTAGAATTCCTTCATTATGGATTCCCGATCTCAGCTAGGATCATAGAAGAAGTCAAACCCTATGTGCTAGATCATATGACTTCTATCCGGTGTGAGTTCTCGAT
The DNA here is from genome assembly GCA_948294925.1 of Codiaeum variegatum. Taxonomy (NCBI): domain Eukaryota; kingdom Viridiplantae; phylum Streptophyta; class Magnoliopsida; order Malpighiales; family Euphorbiaceae; genus Codiaeum; species Codiaeum variegatum. The sequence goes on along the minus strand of CAOJBK011480025.1, from coordinate 4,564 downwards.
AAACCGGTTCCAACTAGAAACTCTTTCTAGTGAACCTTATCCACCCTGGCCAGGGATTTGCATATCAAGAACAATCAAAAGTTATAGGATTCCTTCATTGGTTACCCAAGTTAATGAATCGTTTCTTGGTTAAACACTTATCCCAACATTCCACTGATTATGGCCACCACATGCCATATACCAATACATGATTAGCATCTGTACATAAGTAGTAACAAACCATAGCCACCAATATGCTAGATAACATGTCACCTCAAGTCTAAGGATTATATGCACAATTATGATCTAGATGATGCGATATTGACTAGTAGGTAATGACTCATGTATCCATAATCTAACATCACTATTCATCTTACTCATCTCATAAGTGCTCACGTATTGTCACGACAGCACATGTCTGTAGCACGAGACTAACTACCTCCATATCAATAAGTATCTCATACTTATCACAGATGACAACAGATGTTATGGTCTTCCAGATTAATGGCGTCCCTACCAATAATCCTATGATCATGAACAACCTTTAAAGTATCTGTTAAAAGGACAACCTGTCACTCATATTCTCAAAATCTTTGAGAAAAGTTTCCCTACAGAATACTTAAGGGACATATATATGTTCGATACTAGGAATGTATCCATTTAAAAAACATATATACTAAAGCCAGTTAAGGTTTTTGTTTACATTCACATGCTGAGTGTAAGCTCTAGGACATACACTGCTAATACTATGTTCACAGGGTAAGCATTGAGGGATTTCTATAACGAGCATGGAATCAAATTACTTCATTTAACTCCTTACTATGCCCAGGCCAATGGGCAAGAAGAAGCCACTAGCAAGGTAATCAAGGGGATAATCCAGAAGACTGTAGATAGCAACCCCTGCGATGGCATAAACTTCTAGAGGAAGCACTATGGGCCATCAGAACTACTATTAAAACGGCTATAGGGGTTACTCCTTTCAAGCTCACATACGACTTTAATGCAATGATTCTAGCTGAGTTGACCGTCCAAACCACCAGGAGAAGATTCCAAGACCGATTATCTCCATCCGAGTATGAAGAAGCAATTTTCAGCGAACTAGATGGTCTTGATGAACTAAGGGTTGGTGCCTTAGATCGAATGCAAGTACAAAAAAAGAGAATAAAATAGGGTTACAATAAGCGAGTTTGGTCTAAAGAGTTCAGAATTGGGGATCTCATGTGGAAAGCTATTCTACCACTCGGGGAGAAATAGCTGGAGCTTGGAAAATAGTTAGGCAATTGGGACGGCCCCTATGAGGTTACAAGAATTATGGGTAATGGAGCCTATAAGCTCTCGAGCGAGGCAGGAAGAAACCAAGGCCGATCCATCAATGGCAAATACCTCAAGCTATATACACCCTCTCTATAGGAAGCGGTAGATCGGTCTTTGTTCCAAAAGGATCATGAGAAATTGAACTAAATGTAATGCTGATTTTTAACTTCAGTGTTAGATTGTTATTATGAAATGATTAATCCTAGGCCAAATATAGTTGTATCAGTTAATGTTTTTTTAAATCATTAATTCCTAAATGAAATATCTATTCTTATTGCCAATCTAGATATTATCAAGAAATACTTGTTGTAAATAGAAGTTTGCAATTAACATTCATGAAAGTTGGTCCCACGACATATAGGTACATCATTCATATAAAAAGAACATTCACAATACTATCAGTTCCATGGACGATAAATATAACATTCATATGAAATAAAAGAAAAATTGATTAAGGGCCGACAAAATATTACACAATGTCTTTGAAGCCCGATAAGAAATAAAAAGCCAATCCTTGGCCAAGGATGTGCAAAAAATGTATTTACATAGAAAGTATAGGAGGAAGGCTACGTGCTCCTCAGAAGAGGGAGTTTCTTGGTGTTTTTGATTGGCAAAATAGAAGTGTTGATAAGTGGTCTTTTCAAAGGAAATGGTTAAAGAATCATCAATGGGAGTGAGGTGATTAAGAGGTTTTTCAGAAATATGGACCCTAGAAGGATAATAATGTCGTAGAGGGTAGGGGTCATCATACCAAACTGGGAAGCAAAAACATTACTCCTAGGTGATAAAAAAAGTAAGGGAGAGAAAAAGAAAGGTCTATTGATCGGCATGGGGTCCAAGCTTAAGTCTAAAAGGTGATCTATACCCACTTCGACCCACAATTTACTGGAAAAAGGGACGTAGCCTATTATACCAGCTCTTAAAGTCATTATTTACCCCGACCATGTCCTAACTAAAGGGGATCCAAAACCAGGCCGAGGTCAGGTTTTCGTGGCTTAACCTAGAAGAGCTATCATCTCCAAATAAAAATTTAGGAATGAATTCTATGGATCTAGAGTAGATGGGCCCTATTGAATAGCCAAGTTCATAAGGAATGAATACCTAGTTAACGACCTCTCCCCTTTTTTGGGAGATCCTTATATGCCAAAATGGGGTTGACATTGGAGGAAGATTTCTTGGACTTCATCATTTTATCGACTAAACTGCCAAAAGTGAGAAAAATCAGAAAATGTTCAAACCTTAGCCAAGAAATGAAAAAGATTTAACTATAAACACCAAAAGATAAGAAAAAGTTTGGAACTTATTGGGAGAAAAAATCTCCAAAGGTCTCTTGAAGATTATTTGATAGGTGATAGCAGGAGAAGTCTAAAAAGAACATGACTAGAGAATTTATACTCCTTACTAGTCAAGTGACTATTCCATTTCTCGAGGCAAAATTTGAGCGAGAAGAAGGCAAAACGTCATAAACTGAAAAGACATTACAGTTCATCCCTATTAAATCAAAAGAGCAAGCTGAGGATTTGATTCCACATGAAAAAGAAATGAAGGTTGTAACAAAATGCATCCTTAGGCAATTAATTAGATGGATATAGGCAAGGGACACATGGGGCATTGTTAACATCGACCCATGAGTGGCCGAACCAGCCCACGGGAGAAGGGGTTAATGAAAGGCAGGGGCATACCCAATCCCAATTAAGGGAACTCGGGTCGAAGCTTCGCCATAGGTTAAAGCCAAAAATGGCATGTAGCTCATGTAACAAGATGCAAGCCTAAAGATGAGGCCCATCAAATTGAGTTATTGAGAAGGCCTCGATTCTGTGATTAGCCATTCAACTAACGACCCAAGGCTGAGGAAAGTAACAAACACAGGTTTGAAGGCCAAGCCCGAAATGAAAAGGTCTGAGGAGTTCTACCATCGCCTTAGGGAGAAAACCTATATATATGGAAGAAAACCCTAGGGAAAAGGCATCTTTTACTCATCATCAAACCCTAATTTTTGCTCAGGCAAACTTTTTAGATCTAGTATTAGCATTTTTTTATCCCCAGTGATTGCAGTTATTCTACCCGAGTAGAGTGACGGTTAGCCTATATCTCTATCGGTGGTAAGTTGGTTGACGGCTTCAACCAAGATACCAAAGTCTCCTCCATCAAATCAAGGGTCTTCAGTGATGGCCACACTAATATCTGGAGGAATTGATCTAATCAGAGCTTAGGAAGTTGAAGTCGGCCACGTCGTCATCATCACTTCTAGAGATAGTTATCAGAGCTTAGGTCTATTTTTATATTCCTTAGCTCTTTCTTTTTCTTTTAAGTTAATGTAGTTTCATTGTACTTGTTAAAATACCTAAAAAAATATATTGTTTGGATGGCAAACTATTAAAGGATATCATAAACCTTGATTGAACATCGTATTCTTGGATTGTTTTCTATATGCCTTAGACTGAGACGGGAAACCCATAAAAATAATTTTTATCGGACTAGTGATTTGGACCAATATATCAGCACTTGAGTGTCCTTAATGGCTCAGATCTCAAATTCTACCACAAACACAAATATACACAAGTTATAAACTAAGTAAAATTTGTTTGGCATAACTAAATAAAATTTGAAATTCTCTTATTAAAAGAAGGAATAAAACTAAAATATATATTAACTTTACATGTTGGAAAGTATTTAAAGTATAATGAAATTATATTACATCAACTAGTTTAAAACAAATAAGAATAATTCACACAATATAACATATTATTATTATTTGTTTTATATTTTTTTCTTAGCATTAGAGGAAGAATGTTAGGAGATATTACTCAGAGAAAACTAAGAACAAGAAATTATGGTTTTGAGGTGTGTATTAACATTCTCTTTTAAGTAATATTTGCCCTCACTATTTTGCTAACGGAATATATGGCAAATTACCACAGGATACAACTAAACCCTTTGAGAAAAGACAACAATCATTTTCTCTCCCAAGAACAAAAGTTGAAATAAAAGAACGCATAGTGCATAGAGTAGTTAGGAAAATTAACTTGATAACAATCTGATAGTTAGTGGATGAATTTATAGATCAATCCTGAAAAAACACAATTGTTGAAAACAGTTGTCAAAATACAAAAACTACTAATTGCAATTATTATTTTAAAATTTAAATAATAATAATAAAAAATAAAATTTTAAATAAAATAAATATTTACCACCATCAGATTAATTGCACGCACGTGCACGTGCCACGTGTCTAAGTGCCAAGTACCAATTTTATATATATATATATATA